>JAABKJ010075445.1:191598938-191875966 GCA_011634705.1 Andricus grossulariae | reverse complement strand
ATAGTTAAATGTTCAAGTAATAAAATGAATTTTGATTTAAATAGTTGAATCTTTACCAAAAAAATTATATTTTCAACCACCTAATAGAATTTTTAACCAAAAGATATGGATTCTGAACCAAAAATGTAATAGTGCATTTTTAAAGTAAAAAGCATTAACTTTCAACCAAAAAAGGTTGGATTTTTTAATTAGGATCTATGAATTCGCATTCAAGCGAAAAAACGAGAAAAGGGGAAAAAGTGCTTGAAGTCTGCAATATGGCGCCCAAAATCTCAAAAAAATAAAATTCGATGGATTTAAAAAAAATTTATTATTTAATTTAAAATTCTATCTCTCTATTGAGAGTTTGAGCTTTAAGGCCATGTGGCGAGTGGGTCACGTGACTGGCTTTCTACCTCATAGAAACTTTTTTTATTTGTAAACTTATTTTCACACAATTAGCCACATCGAGTTGAAAATTTGGGATAATAAATGAGAAACTCTAAGAAACGCGGCTCTGATCCTAAGTTTTCATAATTATGAAAAAAATTTGTTTGTAAATATTTTTTTTTGCTTTTTTCATAATTATAAAAATTTAGGACCAGCGCCGCGTTTCTTAGTGCTTCTTATTTATTATACCGAATTTTCAACTCGATGTGGCTATTCGACTAGTGGGACATAAAGGGTTCAACAATAGGTTGATCGATGTGTCTCAAAGACGCGAACAAATAGACTAGATATCATAATGTTTTATTTTGAATCTCAAAAAAAAAATTTCTCATATAAACAGAATAAACCTTTTTTTCATTCATAAATCGATACTGATGGTTCATAAAAGGTTCAACAATTGATCAATCGGTGAGTCTCGAAGATGCGAACAAGTACACTATATATCAGTTTGTTTAATTTTGAATCACAACAAAAAATTCTCACATAAAAAGAATAACAATTTTTTTATTAATTCATAAATCGGTACTGGTGGTTCATAAAAGGTTCAAAAATTGGTCAATCAGTGAGTCTCGAAGACGCGAACAAATAGACTAGATATCATATTGTCCAATTTTCAATCTCAAAAAAAATTTCTCATATAAACAGAATAAACCATTCTCTTGAAATTCATAATTCGGTACTGGTGAGACAAAAGGTTCAACAATAGGTCAATCGATGTGTCTCAAAGACTCGAACAAATAGAATGGCTATCGCATTGTTTGATTTCCAGTCTCAAAAAAAATTTCTCATATAAACAGAATAAACCCTTCTTTTAATTCATAAATCGGTACTGGTGAGTCATATAATGTTCAACAATGGGTCGATCGATGTGTCTTGAAGACGCGAACAAATACACCCCATATAAAAAAAATAGGTTTCGAAATTTTGTTCATTACAAAACTCCCTCTATGAGGAAGCAATACATTGTTTAAACAATTTGTAGAAACTAATTATTATTATTATAAAGTATATCATGTATAATAAACAATTTGTATTTCAAGAACCGCAAAAAAAACATGATTAGTGCCAAAAACTCGAAAAACGCAATTGTTCACTTATGGGGTTTTACTGAGACCCTATAAAATAGACTTATGAAAGTAATATTTAAAAAATACGTTCCGATTCGTATTCTATGGGCAATTCTGAAGAAAAATGTTTATTTTCAACTCAATTTACATAATATTGACGATTCCCTATAAAATTTACAAAAACTTATTTTTTTCTCATGGGTTATACGTACTAAACTTCATCGAGCTTGCGGAACCCCTAAATATCATTTTTTGTCTGGGTTCGAATAGATTTCCGGGCGATATGTACGGAAATTCAAGAACAAATTTCCAATGAATTCTAAGAACACCCTATTCAAGATTCGCCTTCGCAGGCTTAAAATTGAACTATTTGCTTTAAAATTTATTGTGAAATGAAATAGCATTACTAACAACAGGAAAGGTGGCAGCTATCCTTTGAGACGCACTTGGCATTTTATTTATTTTATTTATTTTAGTATCGCGCTTGTTTATCAGTCTTTTCTCATGAAAAAATTATTGCATCTTCATGAAATATGTGGTAATTGAATGTTAAAATATTTGTAACAAAATAAATAAACCTCTCTTCATAAAAAAATCGCAAAAAATCGTTTTTTTTTAACTTGAAAGGTAGAGTCAAGAAGGCGAAATTTCTGCAAAACTGTGGAACTTTCAACCCCAAAATATTAATTTTCCAAAAAAAAGTTAATTTTCAAACAAGTAGTTGAATTTGTTAAAAAAACTGTTCAATTTTTAAGCAAAATAGTTCAATTTTCAACCCGGAAAGACGAATTTTGAACATAACAGTTGAATTTTCAATCAAACAGAATTATTTTTGAAGAAAAATATTAAATTTTGAACAATATAATTAAATTTTCTACCAAATAATAAAGTTCTCAAACAAAAAATATTAATTATTCACCAAAAATAGTTGGATTATCAACCGAAGAGATGAATTTTCCACCTGAAAAGACGAATTTTGAACGATATTGTTCAATTTTTAATCTCAAAAGCCGAATTTTTTAGAAGTTGGTTGAATTTTCAATCTAAAAGAAGGAATTTTCTATCCAAAAAGACGAATTTTCAACAAAATAGTCGAATTTTTGACAAACTACTAAAATTTTCAAAAAAATAATTACATATTTAACCAAAATAATAAAGTTTGATTAAAAAATGTATTTTTAATAGAGATCCAATTAAAATTTTAATTCAATTAAAAAAGATCCCTTTTCAAGCAAATAATTAAATTTTCAATCAAAGAGATGAATTTCCAACAAAAAAGTAAGAGTTGATATTTCAAGCGAAAAATATTTGTTTCATCAATCAAAAATAGTTGAGTTTAATCAGAAAGTATCAATTTTTAACGAAAGAGTTAAATTTTCAAACAGGGAAAAAAATTTAGGTCAAGAGCGAAAAAACCTTCTGAACGTTGCTGAAATTTCAAGCTAAAAAGTTGAATTTCCTACAAAATAATTGAATTTTCAAGCGAGTAGAATTATTTTCTAAAAAAAATGGTTAAATTTTGAACAAAATAATTAAATTTTTAACTAAGTAATACAATTTATAGCCAAAGAAGATGAATTCTCAACCCATATTTTTAACCAAAAAATTCTTTTTTAAATATTCAGATAAATGAATTTTCTACAAAAATAATAGAATTTTCAACCAAAAAAGACGAATTTGCAACTATGATGATGGAATAGTTAAATTTGCAATTTAAAAACTTGATTAAAAAAAAAAAGTTTTCAACAAAATTTTCCTAAATCCATGTAGCTGAAAGAAAAATACAAATATAAAATCATAGTAGTAAATAAGATATAAAATTTTGTTGTATTTTTTCCCAGAAATATAGATTCTTACCAGGGCTTTGGAAATAGGTATGTGATATTCATATATGAACCAAGTCACAGATTCCGAGCAAGGTGGATAATCCAAAGAGCCTTCGTAAAATAAGAGATATTGCAATCCATTATATACTATACTTGTTAAGCGAAACGGGGGTATCAGTACTGTTTATTTATGAATTGCACATTCTTTAAATTTTTGTCTAGGTTTTGAAAAAAATGTTCGAATTCTGAATATTCAACCTGAAATTTCAAGAATGTGTCAATAATATAGGATTTGGCGTAAAGACAAATTAAAGTCCTTCTTCTTTCTTTATGACTACGACTTTATAGGGCCTTCAAGGATTAGGAATATTAAATATTTAATCTATCAATGTTCAATTGTTATTTCTTTTATCTCCTAAGCTTTAAAATCAAGAGGTTAGGACTAAGTCTTTGAAAATTACAGAGCCTCAACTCCCGACACAATGGGTTCTTCATCCTTCAAATTCGCAGGTGCGTCGGTCACACTATAAGATGGTCGTTGCCCTTGAGACTACAATTCTTCTCTTCAAAATAAAATTACTAGTTTTGAAAAGATTTTAAGCGCTCGGGTTATCTCCTCTAAAAGAGAGAGAGAGAGAGAGAGAGAGAATAAGAAAGAGGGAGAGAGAGAGAGAAATCTCTGAAGGATTTATTATCTTTATCCGTGACGTTTCCCTTTAAAAGGATGTTCCACGGACATACGAAGTAAATTCTTCGGAAGATGCATTTAATTCCATAAAGTCGGTAATGGTCTTTCTAAACCAGGTTAGAAATAATCAGTCTGCTTTTAAGACTTTACCGAGGTTTTATAGGCATATTGGTATCTTACTAAATGCCACTTCCTGGTCTATTTTACGAGAGACTCTTCTTTTCGTCTATGGATCACGTAGTGGGATATATCAAAATAAAGTGCCTACAAAAATTATTTAAGTCTGGGATAAAATATCTCCTTCAAAAAATTCTCCTCACAGCTGGATTACCTAGAACAGCTCGCACAAGGATCAAAATAACTCAAAGAATGTTGAGAGAGTCGAAGATGCTCTCAAGATTTTCAACGACAGAAAGCAGTATGGAACTGGACAAGAGAAAGAGGGATCTTAAGCCACTTCCGAAGAATACTTCTTCCTTGATCCTTGTGGTTCGCCCGCAAGCCTCCAACTCCCCGTTTATAGTTGCGCAACGGTTTTTGATGTGGATAAATGGGAATGTGTGGATTTGGGATGATGAGAAAGAAAAATTGAGTTAAGTGTATAGGGAGGGTCCATGGTGACGAGGGGACGAAGCGGAGACTAGGGTTAGAAGGGAGGAGGTTATGAAAAATCAAAAAATCCATTTTGCGGTCAAACTATGCAAAATATGAAAAAAGACAAAAATTGTGCATATAAAAAAGATCTACAAATTTGTTATGGATCACGTTTTGACAGGATGCGTAGTATTTGTTACATTCGTAAAAAATAGCATTAAAAATAGAAAAATTAAATCTTTGGAAAAACGACGCAAGGTACATAAAAGATGAATAAACAAAAATTGTGCATTAAAAAAAGATCTGCAAATTAGTTAGAAATTACTGTTTGATAGGATGCGTAGTTTTTGTTTTAATCTTAGAAAAAAAAATAAATAAAAGAATTACATTTTTAGACAAAGGACACAAGCGAGGAAAAAAATGAATAGACAAAAGTTGCTAACAAAAAAAGGAACTATAAAAATTGGTCATAAATCATTTTTTTAAAGAAGCGTAGTTTTTGGTTTAATCGTAAAAAATAGAAAAAAATTATTTCTGTTGGATTTTTACTTCGACTTTCTCTTCGATATTTAACTAGTACCAGGTATGCTTGTTTTGCTGTTTTCCTTATTGACCTTCTATTTTCTTCCGTGTTCTCAATATTTATTGCTTGTGATATAGATTTAAAATTGAGGGCCTTCTTTTATATGAGACAACCCTTCTCTTTTTTTCACTTAAAAAAAATTAAAATTTTCATTCATCATTATTTTTTCTATTTTATAAATATTTCTACATTATTTGTATATTCTTTACAGATCTAATAAATGTTTTTTGACTGATCAGGGTCCAAAACAGTGACCGAAACGTTTCAAAAAGAATGATCGAATCTTTTATTTTCATTTTCATTTTCTTGAATTGATTCGCTATTTAATATAAATGTATCAAGGCTTACAATTGTTTATTATTTGTTTATTTATTACAAAATTATGTTAATGTTTGAAATAATGAAAATATAGGAGGATGTGGGATCGCATTCCCTTGGAATTAGACTTTTTTGAAGGATATTTTTCACAAATAAAACAAAAACTACGTATCCTATCAAAAAACGATTAATGACATAGTACCCCGCACAAAATGTACATGAAATGGCTTTCGGTCGATTTTGATTAAACTTCGTGAAATTGTAGTTCTCAACATCTAGATAAAAATTATTATTGGGCACAAAGTCCGAAAATGGACAGTATTCGAGTTACGGAGGGTTAAACATCCAGACGTTGTACTCCTTCCTCACTTCCACTCTCTACTCCCTCACTTTCCTTACTTGTCCTCACTGTACTTTTCCTTACCTAACGTTCCTCACTTACACTCGCTTCTTCTACTTTCGAACCCCTCACATCCCACACTTCCAAATCCATCACTGTCCTCTTTTCTGCATCCTCTACTTCCCCTAATTCCACTTACATACTTCTCCACTCCTCTCTATTCTTAATTCTCCCTTATTTACTTTCCATTTCCTCAATTCCCCACTTTTATTCCTCACGCACCTCACCCACTTTACTTCGCTTACTTCTTCCTCATCTACATCCCGGCCCCTCACATTGTTCACACTGCTCACTTCTCCTACTTTCTGCTCCGTCACTTTTCTTAATTTTTCTTTCTTTACTTCTCCTTTCTCTACTTACCCTCCCTTCACATGCCACACTTCCAATCCCATCACTTCCCTTATTTCTTCATTCTCTATATACCCTAATTCCACTCTCATAGTTCTCCTACTTCTCCTCCTCTTACATTCTTCACTTTTCCTTTCTCTACTTCCCCTGTCCTCATATCCCTCACCTAAACTCACTCTTCCTACCTCCCAATCCCTCAAATCCCACAATCCCAATTCCATCACTGTCCTCACTTCTCCATCCTCTACTTCCCCTCATTCCACCATCATACATCACCACCCCTCCCTTCCCTTAATTCTCCCTCATTTACTTTACCACTTTACCACTTTACCACTCACCACTTTACCACTCACATTGTTCACATTCCTCACTTCTTCTACTTCCTACTCCCTCACTTTCCTTACTTCTTCTTTCTCTACTTACCCTCCCCTCACATCCCTTACTTACACTCGCTTTTCCTACTTCCCAACCCCTTACATCCTACACTCCCAATTCCATCACTGTCCTCACTTCTTCATCCTCCACATCCCCTTATTCCACTCAAATACTTCTCAACCCCTCCCTTTCCTAATTCTCCTCTATTTACATTACTTTTTCTCAAATCCCCCACTTTCATTTGCCACACATCCCACCCCCTTCACTTATCTCACTTCTTCCTCCTCAACATCCGAACGACTCACATTGTTCACATTCCTAACTTCTCCTACTTTATACTTCCTCACTTTCCTCACTTCCCCTTTTTCTACTTACCCTCCCCGCACACCCCTTACACACACTCGCTTCTCTTACTTCCAAACTCCTCACATCCGACACTTCCAATCCCATCACTGACCCTACTTCTCCATCCTCTACTTTCCCTAATTCCACTTCCATACTTCTCCACCCCTCCCCTTCCTTAAGCATACCTATCAGCCTATGCCCACTCAAGAACAAATTGTTCTATCAACATCTGATGGTGACGTTTTCGCAATACTGAAAAGTACTTATTATTTTGCCGGAATGTATATGTATGATGATAGTAGATATTACAGGCGGCTGAAAATGAACATGGAAAGCGGCAAGGGTACATTTTTGACCCCAGAAGAAGTCGCAAAGACTCCAGTGGGTAGCCAACGCCCAGTTACATGAAATTCTCGGATAAACCGTGTACACTTGTTTTGAATCGCAATGCTTAACATAATTCATTTATTATAAAAATAATGTACACTAAAATATAATTTTTTTTGTGATTCAAAGCCGGATCCAAATGTTCCAACGGATTTTTATTGAGGAATAATAAAGAAAGTCTATGTATTATGAATTTTAAGGCTTCAATCTATGTTCATTTCACAAGATATACCCTATAACAAAAAAAGTACATTATCCAGTAAGGGGTAGAAGTCGGAATTTTCGGCAGAGGGTAATGTTTGGGGTTTCGCAGACCTGAGCATACCTTTTGTGGAGATTACTTCCTGTTTGACTTGAAAATTTAACAATTCATTTTATTTGTTTTTTTGTCTTAAATGAGAAATCTTTCATGATTGTGAATTGGTCTCTCTTGGTTTTGCTGAGAAATTACATTTGTTTCTGAAAAGTCAACTATGGTTGAAACTCGTCTATCTATCTTTGTCTTTACTACTGTCCTAGAAATGGGAATCACATCGTGTAATATTTGCGTACTCTCAATTGTAAAAAAATTGTTAAATCTTTAACTTAGAAATGCTTCTTCCACTTTGTATTAATTTTTATTGCAGAATTCCACATGAATATCTTTGAAGTGTGTTTTAGCCGAGTCGTGAATTTCTCTATAATTAGTAATCTGATTGTCATATGGACACTGAAGATTTATTTTAGCAGTCGCTCTGTTAAGAATGCCACCAGCACCATCACAAGGCCCTTTGCCATGTGCAGTTGTATGAAAATGCCATTCTACTTTGCATAAAAAATCTTGCTCGTGGAGTGTAAAGTGGGCAAAGTTATTACGATTTTTGTACTGTGCTGCTGAACCATCTGAATTGTATATTACAAAGTACACAGTAATCATCACATTCTCTTGTGAACGAGACGTCAACTTTGTTTGGTTGAGATGCACAGCAATCGTATTATGCTGTTTTATATCCGATGTGGCCAAGAAAACAATTTCAATAAAATATAAATAATTAAAGACGTGAAGAACCAATGTACCCGTCGACCTCAAGATGAGAATCCTCACTTTGAAACAGTACTAAAAGTCCATACGAAATCTCAGATGAAAAAAAAATATGAATAGGCTCTCAATCAAAGAAAAGTTTATATATATTTTTTTAAAGTTCTAAAAGAAAATATTATAAATGAAATAATAAGAAATAATAAAAAAAAAGAAATGAAATAATCAATTTTATTTTCTAAAGTTTCTGAAAGTGACTTCAAGAAATTTCTTAGGTTTTGTGTAATAGTTTTTTGTTCTGATGAAACTTTCAATTCAAGTTAAAATGATATTCTTTATTTTACAGTAATTTTTTTTTTAAATTAAAGATAAAATATTGAGTGTTGCAAGTCAAAAAAAAAATTTTCAAGCTATTTACAGATCTACTTCTCCGTTTGTTGATAAGAAAATTTTTTTTTAACGTACAATCTCTATTTTATGTATTATTAATAATAATAATTAATAATAATTTGTATGATGTATTTTATTCTTGGTTGAAAATGCATATTTTTATGGAAAATGCAACTGTTTGGGTAAGAGCTAATCTGGTTTGTTTGAGGATCTAACAATTTGATAGAAGATTAAACTATTGAATTGAAAATTAAATTTTTTGTTGCAAATTCATATAAATTTTTGGTTTAAATTTAACAATTTGGTTAAAAATCAAACTATTTTTATGCAATTTTAACTTTCTGGTAAAAAATTAGTTTTGGCTTTCAAATTCAAAAATTTACTTGAAAATTGTTGTATTTTGTTGGAAATTTGTTGACATTTTTTTATAGAAATTAATTTTTTTATCTGAAAATTTCATTATTCTATTGTTTGTTAGCAAATTATCATTTATAAGTTACAAATTCAAAAATTACTAAAAAAATTCATGCATTTTGTTGAAAATTCGTCTTTCCGTTCACAAAAATATTGTGTTCATGTTCATTTATTATTGGTTTATAACTAAAAAGTCAAAACTGAAAATCCCAGAAAAAAATGCAACTGTTCAGCATTAATATAAAAAAGATAATTATAAACATTAATCAATTGTTTCAATGATTATTTTTGTTAATTTTCATGAATATAATTATTTAATTTTCTCACTAAGTGAAAAGGGGACAAAAGTTCAAACTCTTAGAAAAAATCGTAACTATCTGGCATTGATATAGGGAAAAATAATTATAAACGGTTTTTATTTATTTAAATAATAATGTATGCTAAATTTCATCAATTAGTACCCTGATGTAAGTACAAAGTGGACAAAAAGTTTGAAATTTCAGAAAAACCAACAAGTTTCTAGCATTATGTAAGAACAATATAATTAAAAATAATGCTAAATTGTTGCAAAAAGTAAAAGATCGGATGTAATTGTTTATCAGCTTTTTGTTTAAGCAACACTGCTCCGAAACCCAATTCTCTAGCATCATAGTGTAGTTCCGTCTCGTCATTCGGATTGTCAATAATCAGAATCGGAGCTGATATAAATTTGTCTATCAAAGTTTCAAATGTTTTGAGATGTATCTCAGCAAACTTAAAAGAAATATCTTTACGAAGTAAGTCGTAGAATTTGTCTCTGCCTCTACGCAAAGTTTCGTGGGTGCTATCCTGTTTTCGGAAACTGCATAGCGAAGGTATTCTATTTGTGTCTGAAAAAATTTACATTTCTCGATTTTCAATTCCAACTTATTTTTGACCATAAGAGAAAACACTTTTTCTAAGGTACAACGTTTTGCTCGCAGGCATAAAAACATCAAGATGAGCTACTACTTCGCCTATTTCAATCAATTCCGAAAAGATTGTGTTTACAAAACGTTAACATTTCGAGGGAGTCACTTTAAGGCCGAAAGGCATCCTGAAGTATTCGTATTGCTGAACGGAGTTACAAAGGCTGTACATTTGACAGAATCTTTGCCGATTGGAATGTGATGGAAACCATCTTCAAGGTCGAGCAAAGTAAAATATTTCTTGTCCCGAAGTTTGTCTATTCAGTCTTCAATTAAAGGATGCGGGTAATTATCCTGTAAGAGCGATTGGTTTAGAAAGCGGTAATCAACCCATAATCTCGGAAGCCTGTTTTTTCTTTGAGTTAAAACGAGCGGTGACGCATGAGGTAATTCACTTGGTCGAATAATTCCTCTTTCTAGCAAAGAATCTATAATCTCTCGTAAATTTTCTATCTCGGTAAATGATAATCTTCTAGGATTGAAATTCAAAGTTTAATGAACATTCAGTCTGAGTGTTAGCTCGGTTTTCATCTTAGGCGAGTCTGGACGTCCTCATAATACGTATTTTCTCATAAAAAGATCAGTTAACTTTACGCGTGTATTGACTTCTAAATTTCGGTTAACGTCAAGTAGTAAGTTAGTAGCGTCGTTGTCAGTGCAAGTATCAATCATAACGATTTCTGCATTTTCTGTGTCAATTTTACTCTGGACTGTAAAACCTTTACCAAATTCTTTATAACTTTTCTACCTAAAACCGCTGATGTTCTCATCGACGTATTCCATACAATACATTTTTTCAAGTTTTTACGAGTTACATTATCGATACAGATACTCGCGGAGATTTCTTCTATAATTTTCAATTCGCAGTCGTTTATTTCGTTGTACTTACGACCTTGCGTAAATAATGACTCCAGGATTCGCTTCGGAATTTTATGAGTTTAACCTTGAACTGACCTTGACCCTGGCCCGATGAGACACAACGGACAACGGATTCGAATTCATTGACCCCGAAAACCTATCGGTACCCCAACTTATTTCGTTAGCGAAAAATTTTGTAGGTTTGACCTTGAATTGACCTTGAACCTAACTTGATGGGACCAAATGGACAACGGCTCCAAATTCATCGACCCTTAAACCTTACTTGAAGGGACCAAATGAACAACGGATTCGAATTCAGCGACCCCAAAAACCTATAGGTACCCTACCTTAATTGGTTATAGATGAGTTTTGTGAGTTTAACCTCGAACTGACCTTGAAAACGGATTCGAATTCAGCGACCCCGAAAACCTATAGGTACCCTGACTTATTTAGTTAGCGATAAATTTGGTAGGTTTGACCTCGAATTTACCTTGAACCTAACCTGATGGGACCAAGCGGACAACAAATTTAAATTCAGCGACCCCGAAAACCTATAGGTATCCTGACTTAAATAATTAGCGATGAATTTTGTGAGTTTGACCTTGAACTGACCTTAACAATGGATTCGAATTCAGCGACCTCGAAAACCTATAGGTACCCTGACTCATTTATTTAGCGATCTATTTTGTAGGTTTGACCTTGAGTTGACCTTGAACCTAACTTGATGGGACCAAACGGACAACGGCTCCAAATTCATCGACCCTTAAACCTTACTTGAAGGGACCAAATGAACAACGGATTTGAATTCAGCGACCCCGAAAACCTATAGGTACCCTACCTTAATTGGTTATAGATGAGTTTTGTGAGTTTAACCTTGAACTGACCTTGAAAACGGATTCGAATTCAGCGACCCCGAAAACCTATAGGTAACCTCACTTATTTATTTAGCGATAAATTTGGTAGGTTTGACCTCGAATTTACCTTGAACCTAACCTGATGGGACCAAGCGGACAACGAATTTAAATTCAGCGACCCCGAAAACCTATAGGTATCCTGACTTAAATAATTGGCGATGAATTTTGTGAGTTTGACCTTGAACTGACCTTAACACCGGATTCGAATTCAGCGACCTCGAAAACCTATAGGTACCCTGACTCATTTATTTAGCGATGAATTTTGTAGGTTTAACCTTGAGTTGACCTTGAACCTAACTTGATGGGACCAAACGGACAACGGCTCCAAATTCATTGACCCTTAAACCTTACTTGAAGGGACGAAATGAACAACGGATTATAATTCAGCGACCGCGAAAACCTATAGTACCCTACCTTAATTGGTTATAGATGAGTTCTGTGAGTTTAACCTTGACAAGCTCATCTGCGGCACGGTATAGAAACGCCGCAGCATTGACGACTTCATGTTGATGTACGAGTCGCATAAGAAACCATGTGCCATTTAAAGCTCAGCAGGCTGCAGCCAGAACTGTTCTTCGATGAAGTCACTCCAAGCTTAGCAAGCCTCTATCCACTTAATCTCGAGGGAGTCAAGTTGCTTCAACTCATCGACATTCCATTTTACTGCACCGAATGTGTAGAGCTGTATAGGAACGGCCAGTCCTGGGTAATACACCTGTCTATCAACAGGTTCTCTCTGCAACCTGCCAGCCCTCTCTTGCATCCACGTTGTTCAACCATTCCACTCCATACTGGCTCCATAGATGTTGATATCCTTTCTTTGAGGATATCAGTGAATAGCTTGTAGCTAGTGTTTAATCAAGCTATGGGACAGTAGTTCTTTGGAAGTTCATAAATCTCCGGTCTTACGGATCAATATCTATTGTCCTTTCACTAGTCACTGCGGGATGGGTTGTTCTCCGTTTAAGAA
This sequence comes from Andricus grossulariae, assembly GCA_011634705.1. Taxonomy (NCBI): domain Eukaryota; kingdom Metazoa; phylum Arthropoda; class Insecta; order Hymenoptera; family Cynipidae; genus Andricus; species Andricus grossulariae. The sequence goes on along the minus strand of JAABKJ010075445.1, from coordinate 191,863,095 downwards.
TGTAGTAAATATACGAGCTAGATGTTGGTGCATAGAAGTGAACTTCTTCCACCAAACGTTTTTGATTTTATCCGGCCTTGCCGCTGAAAAGTTCTTAGTTCTAGCGATAAGTTTCTTCACTTTTTCAGCAGTAATCAGTGAACACTCTTCCTCTGGACCTTGTAACATTTGCCTTTAGCAAAAGTTACCAAAGAGTGATATATCTAAAGCGTCTCCATTCAGCTGATAAGTATCTCCATATACTTGCTCCCAGAAGACTTGAATCTCTTCTCGACTGGGCGGATTTTTAACGGCACGTGACGTTTTATTGAATAGACAGGAAGGATGAGTGAAAAAGGTGGAATTTTCCAGAATCCACTTTAATCGCTGTTGAAGGCGCTGCGCTGTTTCGCTGTGGAAAGAGATTTTATTTTTTGCGTCCAGAGCTGCTTGGTGGTCAACAGTTTACACTTATTCGGCTCGTGATATGCTTTTCCTAAGTTTCGAGCAAGTGCACTATCTTTTGGACTGAATTTTGTATTTTATGTTGTGTAGCTAATCATGCACTGAATATTTGATGCATGCCGTCTCGCCTTTTTAATTTTAAACTCAAGCTGTGTAATACGCTCGCGAGTCTTACTCAGGCGTGCTGAAGTATCGTTATTTCTATTTATTTTACACTTGTCCGAAATGACCACCTTTCGCCGGGAAAAACAGAGGCGAAAGTAGCATATTGAAAATCTGAGTTGCTCCTAGTCGATCACAATTCGAGCCGCAAACAAAGCTATAGAAAATGCGTCGTGCCCGAATGTTTCATAAAGTAGTTCAACTTTGACGCAAGTAGTTCAATTTTCAACCAAAAAAGATGGTTCCCAACAAAAAATGTCATAATAAATATTTCAAACTATCCAAAATATAATTTTTAATCAAAAATAAATCAGTTCATTCAAAAAGACGATTTTTTCACAAAAAATTCATTTTTAACCAAATACTTGGATTTTTAACGCAAAAAGACGAATTTTCAACAAAATAGTTACATTTTTAACCAAAGAGATGATTTTTCAACTAAAATGATGAATCTTTAACAACAAAAATTATCTTTTTACAAAACAGTTGATTTTTTAACAAAAAATATTCTCAGTCCAGAAAAAACAAAAATGTCAACCAAAATGTAGAATTTTCAAGCTAAGAAGATGAATTTTCTACAAAACAGTTTATTTTCAACAAAAAATATAATTTTCGAACAAACAAAATATGAATTTTCAAAATAAATAATTAAATTTTTTATTAACAATTTTTAATATTCAACCAAAAAAGATTTTTTTCTAGCTTACTTAGAAAAATACTTTAAATATGTAAGAGTTCTCTACTGAAAATAATACATTAGAAATTTTTTTGAGAATAACAAATAAAAATCTATCTACTGATCAAATTACATTAAAAAAAAATCAAATATGAGCATTTTTCAGTACTCTTGTTTATCTATTTTTTTAATTTTGATCTTCGTGAATTTTTTCTAATTTATTTTTAACAGTAGAAAGTGCTGAAGTCTTCAACCAATTTTTCAAAACTAGTTAAAAAAATGTTAACAATAAAATAAAACCCTTTTTTTAAATCCCAAATATACGTAAAATAATTAATTTCAAATTAAATTAATTAACATTTATTGTGTTTCAACTATTGACTGAATTGAATTATTTTTTTACATACATTAGTATCTTTAATTATAATCATTATCCACTGTAGGTTGTATTATTAGGATGGTCCAAATTTTTTTTTTTTAATTCTTCTCGGGACATCCCCCAAATTTGTTCGAATCCACCCAAAAATAAATCAATTTTTTTTTGTTTTGAAAAAAAATTATATTTAGGGATGCCGCAAGCCCCTAGAAGTTTAACATGTATTTCCCATAAGAAAAAAAGATGTTTTTGTAAATCTTATTCAAAATTTTCACTATTATCTCAATAGAGTTGAAACTCAACATTTCTCTTCACAATCAGCCATAGAATACGAATAAAATATCACTTTTGAAATATCACCCCCATAAGTCTGTTTCATAGGGTCCCAAAGAAACCCCATAAGTGAAAAAATGGGTTTTGCGAGTTTTTACAATTTTTAACAAAAAATTACTTTTGTATAAATGTCGTACTTTCTTCTAACCTTGGGTTACATGAAAGTCTTGACACTTTGGGTGCCTTGAGTGTATCTCGATCACTGAATGTAGGGTAAAAGATTGTCCAAGCAGCTTCGATTCGCGTACAAATTTTTGCAATGGACTATTTCAGTATCTATAATTTTGTTAAATAGTTGTTCCAAATAGAGTAAACATTTTTCACGAAGTTTGTAAAAAAAACTATATCTAATTGGGTCAGACCCTGCGCCTTTAGCATCTGAACATTTGTTTAGACTTGACTTCAGCCCAAACAATGTTAGTGAGCTGTTCAGCAAAGGGTGAGAATTATATGTTTCAAGAGGGCGACTAATAATTTTAACAGCAAATAAATCTCGAAGCCAGTTGTACCACGTTACATTGATAATGTTAGGTTTGGAAAATTGCGTACTCCTCTTATTGATAATAGACCAAAAGGTTGATGATTCATGGATAGAAGCTATTTCATCAACAATATTATTTTCATTATCGTTTCTCTTATTCTGTAAGGTTTTCCAATATCTCTTCTTAGCATCAAAATATGCCGCACGAATGATCTCATTATTATCATTTTCTTGAAAGACCTGATATGCTACGATCATGCTACTTCTAGCAACCGGACAATCCTTGTCGAACCAAGGCTTGTCAGCGGATGTAATGCCGCCTTCACCAGACCCTTTCTTAGTCATACCTAATTATATCGCAGCATAAGAAATAACTGCTATTAAATTATCGTTCAAGAAATTAAAGATTTGAAACGTGTAATTTCATTCTTTCATATCATGCTTTCGACAAATTCGGTAGATTTACTCTTATCAAAAATTAGCCTTATATCTCTCCAGGCGCTACCTTGGCTGTTTTTATAGTAGTGGGGGTGGTAAAGAAATATATTCTTTATCACAATTTATAAAAAGTAAGAATGTCTTAAATTGTAGTTACGAACGTATCTCCCTTCAGGAAGATGCATCTTAAACACCTGGGCTGGAAAACCATGAGGGTGTCTTAAATTTCAGTTATGAACACAAATTCCTCGAGAAATATGTACTTTAAACGCCTGGACAATTATTAACGCCTACAGTCACTTTTTTTATTATTTTAATCATTATTTCTCGAATCTAAACAAAATCTGTCTTAGAATAACATTTCAAAAACACGGTTCACTTTCGGAAACCCACTCTTGTAATTCTGTTTTGCATACTGATGCTAGTAAGCCCTGAAGTTGTGCTCACTAATCTTTATTGATCCTGTTGTATGTTTCGAAAATAAGTTTACAAATAAAAAAAGTGTCGGTAAGGTCGGAAGCCGGTCACGTGACCCACTCGTCACATGGCCTTAATATAAATAAAAATTTTGTTAGACATGTGAAAATTGTGTATCTAGGGTGACCAGATGGCTTGATGGAAAAATCAGTACATTATCCCACTTCTCATCTCTTTCAACCTGATTTCCTCCTGATCAATTTTTCATTTTCCCTGGCCATTACAAATTTTTTCTTTTAGATTAAATTTTCAACCAAATATTTCAACGTTCAACCAAGCTGATCAATTTTCAACCAAAAAGATTAATTTTCTACCAAAACAGAAATGAATTTTCGACCAAATAGTTGAATTTTCAACTAAATAGTTATATTTTCAATCAAATAGTTCAATTTTCAACTGAAGAAGATGAATTTTCAGCCAATGAGGGAGTACTTTAATTGTCAGTGAGAAAAATTAATTTCAAACTAAAAAATAAGTTTCAACAAAATACTTCAATTTTTAACCAAAGAAATAAATTCTCAACTATAATGATGAATCGCCAAAAAGATTAATTTTTAACGATAAAAATTAATTTTCTACCAAAAAAGACAAGTTTTCAACAAAATACATGAATTTTCAACGAAAAAAAGATCAATTTTCAACCAAAAGTGGAATAGTTATATACATTTATATACATATTTTAAAGCAAAAAAAGTTAATTTTCTACGAAAAAAAGACGAATTTTCAGCTAAAATAGATAAATTTTCAACAACAAAAAAACAAGAATTTGTAACCAAATAGTTACATTTTTATGCAAAGAAATGAATTTGCAACTATAAAGATGAATATTCAATACAAAATTAATTTTGAACCAAACAGTTGAATTTTTGATCAAAAAGATGGATTTTCAACCATAAATTAAAAGTTTAGTATATTCCATTGAAAAGATTTCGTCAAAAATGTTTTATTTGTGTTTTATAATCGTTCTTCAATATTTAATATGTTTATTATTTGATACACAGAGGGTGACCAGAAATCCTCATTTATCAGGAGATGACCTGATTGTTTATCGCTGTCCTGACTTTCTGATTCTAGTGCTATGTATTGATTTTTCATGCCTGAAAACGAAAATTCGCGATTTTTTTTTCGCGCGGACCTAAATTTGATTCACAATTTCTGAAAATAATAAATAATTAACATATTGTACATATTGTACTCAATAATATCAATAAAAATGTTGACCTCGAAATAGTATATTGCACAACTAGGGTTGAAAGGCTATGATTGCAACGAGTGTGAAGTTTGCTGCCCGAGCGAAGCGACGCCCTTGCTATTTCTCATGCTGACTAACTCTGTACTTTTACCTCCCTTCATATTGATCAACGTCCATTTATAAAACGGTTTCTTACTGCCTTCAAAATCGTTTTCCATTTTCGTCTCTTCTCCTGTTTCGATTTTATCTTTACTTTCCTTGACTAGTAGTTTTACTATCCTCTTTTCGTGCCTGTAATCATTTTCACGTCTATTACTCTTCTCATCGCTAAGGCCATGGATGTAAATCTTTCTTTCACACAATTTGTTCTGTTCTGTTGCCTCATCTACACGTTCGTTTATCCTATTTTGAAAATTTATTCGCACTTTTGGTCTCTGTTAAGGTAAGGAAAAAGAGGGAAAATGTGGCAAGGGGAAGTGAGGGGAGTGAAAGTGATGAGAGGGGAAGTGAGGCGAGGGAAGTATTGGAAGTGAGGGGTGGGTAAGTGAGGGGAAATAACGGGTGAGGAAGTGAGAGAAAATAGGGAAATGAATGTAGGGGAAATGAAGGGAAATGAAGGGTGGGGGAGTATTAGAAGTAATACATAAGGAGGGGAAGAAAGCGAAGCGATAGGAAATCAAGGGAGGGGGTGTGGGGGAAGTAAGGGGAAATGAGGTGAAGCAAAGTAGGAGAAATGAGCGAAAATGAGGGCAGCGGAAATATAGTAAGTGAAGGAAATGAGGGAAAGGGGTGAAGGGAATGTAATGGAAGAGGCGGTGAGCAGAGATAAGGAAGTTAGGGGAAATGGGGAAAATGAGCTAAGGGAATATAGAAAGTGAGAGAAAATGAGGAAAAGGGAAGTATAGTTAATTAAGGGAAATGAAGGAAAGCGAAGTAGGGGAAATGCGAGTAAATTAGGGAAGGGGCAGTAGGGGAAGTGCGGGGAAATATGAGGAGGAATTCAACTGTTTTTTATTTCAAATTTAAAGTTTTTAGGATTGAAATATCAACTATCACATTGTTCTTTGAAAATTCCTATTTTTGGGTTAAAAATTGATCTACTTCGTTAAAAATTCATGAATTTCACTGAAATTTCAACTATTTGGTAGAAAATATATTTCTTTTATAAAAATACCATCGGTAGAAAAATAATATTTTTTGAATAGGGATTCAGCTATTTACTTAAAAATTTGACGTTTTTGAATGAATTCAACTGTCTTAGATTTAAAATAAAAATCTTTTGGATTTTGTTTGAAGATGAATTTTTTGTTGAAATTTTGATTTGACAAATCTGTAGTCTTCAAAAATCTTGTTGAATTTTTTCAAGAATCTTGGCAAAATTATATTTATATAACCTCAAAAAAATAAACAGATTTTTTTGCTGAAGCAGTCGAATTTTTTTTAAAACTATAAATTTTCGACAAAGAAGAAATTAATGATGAAAAAATTAATGTTTTACCAAAACAAATGAATTTTTATCAAAAATGATGAATCTTCAACCAAAACAATTAATTTTTTACTAATAAAAATCAATTTTCATCGAAAATGATGAATCTTCAAAAAAAAAAAAAAAATTAATTTTTAACAAAGTTGTTCAACTCCTTAATCGAAATATTAAAACCAAAAATGATTAATTTTCTACCGAAAAGAATAATTTTTTCCTAAATCAGACGAATTTTTAAAAAATATATAAATTTTCAACCAAATAGTTGAATTTTCAACCAAGAAGAAATTAATGAGTAAAAAAATAATTTTCAACCAAAAAGGATCAATTTGGATAAAAAATGATGAATTTTCAACAACAACAAAATTATTTTTGAACAAAGTTGTTCAACTTTCAACCAAGTATTCGATTTTTCTACCAAAAAAGATGAATTTTCAACCAAGTAGTTAAATTTTTGACCAAAAAAGATGAATTTTCTACCAAAAAGATGAATTTTCTGCTGAAGCAGACGAATTTTTTTAAAAACTATAAATTTTTAACAAAGAAGAAATTAATGATGAAAAAATTAATTTTTTACCAAAAGAAATCAATTTTTATAAAAAATTATGAATCTTCAACCCAAATAATTATTTTTTTACTAATACAGATTAATTTTCATGGAAAATTATAAATCTTCAACAAAAAAAAAAGAATTAATTTTTAACAAATTTGTTCAACAACGTAATCGAATTTTCAGCCAAAAAATATGAATTTTCTGCTGAAGCAGTCGAATTGTTTTAAAAACTATAAATTTTCAACAAAGAAGAAATTAACGATGAAAAAATTAATTTTTTACCAAAAGAAATCAATTTTTATCAAAAATGATGAATCTTCAACCAAAAAAAATTAATTTTTTACCAAAAGAAATCAATTTTTATCAAAAATGATGAATCTTCAACCAAAAAAATTAATTTTTTACTAATACAGATTAATTTTCATCGAAAATTATGAATCTTCAACAAAAAAAAAAATTAATTTTTAACAAATTTGTTCAACAACGTAATCGAATTTTCAGCCAAAAAAGATGAATTTTCTACCAAAAATATGAATTTTCTGCTGAAGCAGTCGAATTTTTTTTAAAACTATAAATTTTCAACAAAGAAGAAATTAATGATGAAAAAATTAATTTTTTACCAAAAGAAATCAATTTTTATCAAAAATGATGAATCTTCAACCAAAAAAAATTAATTACGATATCATAAATTTTCCACATTGATAATTCCGACATTTCAAAACTGGTAAGTGTCCACTTTTCATTATAAATTGAAAAAATTATCAAGTCGCCCAACAATAAAGTTGAAAACCATCATTTTCGAACTCTGATATTTCCAAATTGGGTCCTCTGCAAGTTTATTTGCAAATTCAAAGTACATCAAGTCGTCCAACTATAAATTACGATATCACAAAATTGTCCATATTGATAATTCCAACATTATAAAACTGGCAAGTGACAACTTTTCTTCATAATTAGAAAAAAAAATTTCAAGTCACTCAGAAATAAATTCGAAGACCATCCATTTCGAATGCCGTAAATCACGAATTATGCCTTCTGCAAATATATTTACAAATTCCAAGTTTATCCAATCGCCCAACTATAAATTACGATATTTCAAATTTTCCACATTGATAATTCCCATATAAAAAAACTGGCAAGTGTCCACTTTTCTTCACGAATTAAAAAATTCATCAAGTCACACAGAAATAAATTCCAAAACCATTAATTTCGAATTATAAAATTTCCAAATTAGGCCTTCTGCAAATTGATTGGCAAATTCCAAGTTCATCAAGTCGTCCAACTATAAATTAAGATATCACAAAATTTTCCACATCAATAATTCCAACATCACAAAACTGGCAAGTGTCCACTTTTCCATATAAATTAAAAAAATTATCAAGTCACCCAGCAATTAATTTCAAACCCATCAGTTTCGATTTCTTGAATTTCTCAATTGGGACCTCTGCAAATGTATTTATAAATTCCAAGTTTATCAAGTCGCCCAAATGTTATTTTTGATATCACACAATTTTCCACATTTATAATTCCAACATTACGAAACAGCCAAGTGTCCACTTTTCTATATAAATTAAAAAAAATTATCAAGTTACTCCGCAATAAATTTCAAATCCATGGATTTCGATGTCTGAAATTTCCAAATTAGGCCCTCTGCATATTTTCTTATAAATTCCAAGCTTATCTAATCGCCCAAATATAAATTACGATATTAAAAATTTTCCACATTGATAATTCCCATGTAAAAAACTGGCAGGTGTCCACTTTTCCTCATAAATTAAAAAATGCATCAAGTCACACAGGAATAAATTCCAAAACCATTTATTTCGAATTCTGAAATTTGCAAATTAGGCCTTCTGCAAATTTATTTACAAATTTCAATTTTAATTAATCGCCAAACTATATTATATCATCAAGCCGTTTCCCTTTCGGGGTAGGCGTGAATTGCTCGGTGGTAAAGTAGTGATGTGTGGATGGGTCCTTTGAATTCTTTTGAAGTTCTTTGCAATTATCTTGGAACCTCTACAGTACACCATAAATTATTTTGAATTTCTCCAAGACTTTTGTATTTTCTGAAATCTACTCAATTTCCTGAATTTTTCTGAATTTTCTGAATTCTTCTGAATTGTCTGAATTCGTTGAATTCTCTGGACTTTTTCAAATTCTGTGAATTATTTCGCTATTCTCTGAATTCTTCTCAATTGTCTGAATTCCTTCAAATTCTCTGTGCTCATTTAAATTCTCTGAAATCTTTGATTTCTTTTGCATTCTCTACATTCTTTTGAAATAATTCAAATTTTATTTTGAATTCTGTAAATTCTTTTGAAGTTTGTGAATTCCTTTGAACTCTGTGAATTCTTCCGAATTTTCTAAATTCGTCCTGATTCTTTCAATTCTTCTTAATTTAATGAATTCTTCAGCTATTCTTTGATTTCTTCCAAATTCTCTGAATTCTTCCAAATTCTTAGAATTCCCTAAATTATTCTGGATTCTCTGAATTGTTTCAAAATTTTCTGAACTCTCTAAACTGTTTTGAATTTGTTGAATTCACGGCATCAGTGAATTAAAATTTTTTTTTTAATCATCTTGACATCATTAGAATACACCTTTAGTTAGTTTGAACTCTTTCTTTTGAATATTTTTAATTCACTTAAAATCTTTAGAATACACGTGAAATTACTTTAACTTTCTTTAAATATTTTGAATCCTGTGGAATTCTACAGAATTCAAAATAATTCAACGCGTATTCTAAAGATTTTAAGAGAATTCAGAAAATTCAAAAAATCTGAAGGAGTTCAAAGTAACTTAAAATGTATTATAATAATTTAAGTATAATTAAAAATCATTAAAAGAATTCAGTGGTCTCGTGAGAATTGAAAAATTCGGAACAGTTCAAATAATTCAGAAAATTTCAAAAGAATTGACAGAATTTAAAGCAAATAGACAATACAAAAGAATTCATAAAATCCAAAATCTTTCAGAGAATTCGAAAGAATTCATACATCTCAAAATTGATAAGAGAATTTAGAATAATTCAGGAGAGTTCAAAGAATACAAAAGACCTGGAGAAGGTTATAACAATTCATGGGGTATGGTAAATATTTCAAGAGAATTAACAAAAAATTTAATTCTGGAGAAATCGTTAAATTTCTACAGGATTAAAAATATTTCAAGATGTTTAAAATAATCCAACACGTATTCTAATGATTTCAAGATAATTAAAAAACATTTTAAAAAATTCAGTGATACCGTGAATTCAACAAATTCAAAACAGTTTAGACAATTATAGAGGCTTCGGAGTTCACAAAAAAGCTAGCGAGAGAGATAACACAACACCAACATCCCTTGTAAGTAGGAAAAATTAAATATGTTCATGTAAAAAATTTAATTAAATAATTGTATTTCTTTTATGCCCACGCCACTCTCAGTTACCGACTCGGTGATGAGCTTAGGACGAGTTCCCGTCGAAATCCTCTTCTGTGGGCTTCACGGGTACCTATCTTCTGAGGTCTCAACGGGCCCCAATGAAGGGCCTATTCAACGTGGACCATGTCTTCTCTTCCTTGTACGTAGGAAAAATCAGATACGTTCACGTAAGAAGTTTAATTAAATAACTGTATTTCTTTTATGCCCACGCCACTCTCAGTTACCTACTCGGTGATGAGCCTACGACGGGTTCCCGTCGAAATCCTTTTCTGTGGGCTTAACGGGTACCTATCTTCTGAGGTCTTAACGGGCCTCAATGAAGGGCTTTTCCAACGTGGACAACACCTTCTTCTCCCTTGTGAGTAGGAAAAATTAAATATGTTCATGTAAGAAATTTCATTAAATAATTGTATTTCTTTTATGCCCACGCCACTCACAGTTACCGACTCGGTGATGAGCCTACGACGAGTTCCCGTCAAAATTCTTTTCTGAGGGCTTAACGGGTACCTATCTTCCGAGGTCCCAACAGACTTCTTGCCATCTAGAAAAAATGAAGTGTCGCCCTAACCTTAGGAAAAGGTTAGCAATCAAGCGTCGTGCAGTGGCCAATGCATCTTAGAGGAATAAGGAATATAACACTTCGGTGAATCCACTTAAGGATAAAGTGAACACCAATGTAAGTGTTTTTCCAATTTCCCATTTTTCTAGTGTGCGAGCTAAAAGTGGTAAAACTGCAACCGTTCCACTAACCGCGTCAACATCGAGGAGTGCTGCGTACGTTTACTCTGTCCCCTCGACTTCCTGTAACCTTCCAGGATGTCATAACTATGCATCTTTCTCAGAAGTTTCTCCTATGCGCGAAACGCCGATTTTTCTGTGTTATACCGTCGTCGAGTGTCCCCTGTTTAACGGGGGTTTTCAGTGCGCGATCCGCGGCGGATATATTTTCCTTTGAAACGAAAATTTGACTCAGTGACAACTGAACCAAAGGTCTCCTGTTTTTTTTAAACAAATTGTGCCCTAAATCAGATGAAAAAGCAGTAATATAAACTAGATTACACTGGTTTACAAAAAAAAAAAAAAGGTAAGGACTATTTGACAAGACCACTTTATCCTTTTGTATTTTGACGCGCTGAATACGAATCCGAGCTCTATTTTACGGATCTATCCGGGTTCTATCAGGGAGACCTGACCAATCCTGTATTTTAGTAAGGACCACAGTGACCATCTATTAGGGTCTATCCAGTAACTATCCGGGACGCGGAACCAGAAATTATTTTTGTCTAAGTCAAAACGATCACCTACCCGGGTCTTACCGGACTTATGTGGGACACGGAAACAAACATTCATTTCCTCCAAGTTCAGAAGAAGCGTCTATCCGGGACCAATCTGGGAGTTCACTGTTGAAAAAAGAAACGAGTTCTATACTTTACGTTTATCCGGGTCTATCTGGGACCTATTTGGGACATGAAAACAGATATTCATTTCCTCCAAGACCAAACGAAGCGTCTATCCGGGTGTATTCGGGACCTATCTGGCAGTTTACCTTTGAAAAAAAACAAGTCCTACAGTTTGTGTTTATCCGGATCTATCTGGGACTCATTTGGAACATGGGAAAAAAATCATTTCCTCGAAGTTGAAATAAAGTGTCTATCCGGGTCTATCCGGGACCTATCTGGGAGTTTACCATTGAAAAAAGAAACACAACCTACATTTTGCGTTTATTCGAGTCTATCCGAGACCTATTTGGGACACGAAAACAAAAATCCATTTCCTCGAAGTTCAAATGAAGCGTTTATCCGGGCGTATCCGGGATCTGACCGGTAGTTTTTGCATCGAAAAATTATAAAATCACGCAATGTACGCGTAACCTGTTCTATCCTAGACCTATCCGGGACACGGAACCAGAATTTCATTTCCTCTGTAGTCAAAAACTTTGTTTGTCTGCCTCTATCCGAGACCAATCTGGGAATATCTCCAACGATAAAGAGATCAAGTCCGATAAAGTATGCTTTATCGGGACTATCCGGCATCTATCCAGGACGTGGACCGGAAATTGATTTCCTGTGCAGTCAAAAAGTGCGTCTAGGACATCTATGGCTCGATTTTAAGAGATTTTGAAAATAAACAATAATTATTTGTTTAAATAATCACATGTTTTTTCAACATTACTTCTCCAAACAATGACCAACTATTACCAACATTTGAACGATTGAAAATTGTTTAAAAAGTCAAGGAAGATATTCAAATTGGCCATTTGTAGTTATCTTTATTAATAAAGAAGGCAGAAAATACTAATAATTAACAATAATATGTAAGAATGTAGTTTTTTTTTTAATTTTTGGTTCATGTTTGAAGCTTTCTTCGGGGGGGGGGGGGGGGGTTGGGTTTAAATTGAAAGCTTTTGGTATGGTTTTTTTTCCTAGGATCTCCTTTTCATTTCCTGAAAAATTTTATACGCTTCAAATTTTCTACACGTATCATATGAATACAACCTTCACTTGAATAAGTTACTGAGAGACTTCAGTGAGGTGTCACCAATGCAGCAATTGTTATTGTTATTCTATTCTTTGTTTCTGCCTCTGTTGTAAAATAGCTTTCTACCTTTAAATGATTTATTTTAAGCATTGGGAAAAGAGCAAAAATAATTAACTTAAAACAACAATACCAGTGGAAAAATCATTTTTGTTGTGGTTGACTCATTATTTGTTCATAAATAAAAAGGCGATGCAAAGTCAAAGATTTTATAAAAAACCGCCACTTTCTAGCACTTATCTGAGAAAAGATAGTTATAAACAATATTGAATTGTTTGAAAAACCTTTCGGTTAACTTTTATTAATCATTACCTCGCTAAGTGAAAAAAGGACAGAAAGGTAAGAATTGCCGGTAAACCGCAACTAACAGGCGCAATCGATATACAGGAAGATAGTCATGAACAATAATAATTTGTTTAAACAATTATTTTTGCTAAATCTAATTGATTATCAAGTCACGCCTGATAAAAAAGAGACAAACAGTTGAAAATTTCAGAAAAAAACACAACATTCTACCAATTAAGCAAAGAGAATATTATCAACAATGATAATGAATTATTTAAACAATTATTTTGTTAACTTGAATTCATTATTACTTCACTCCAAATGAAAATTAACCAAAATGCCATAAATTTAAGAAAAAACCGCATCTTTCTAGCATTATTCAAATATAATATTATTAATAAGTATAATAACTTGTTTAGACAATTATTTTGTTGACTTGAATTCATTATTACTTCACTCCAAATAAAAATTGGACACAAAGCCAGAAATTTAAAAAAACACATCTTTCTAGCATTATTCAAATATAATATTATTAATAATAATAATAAATTGTTTAAACAATGATTTTGTTAACTTGAATTTATTATTACTTCACTGCAAATTAAAATTGGACAAAAAACCAGAAATTAAAAAAAAACCGCATCTTTCTAGCATTATTCAAATAAAATATTATTACTAATTATAATACATTGTTTAAACAATCACTAATATTAACATTGATGAACTGTTACTTCCATCTGAATGTAAATTGGACAACAAATGGAAATTTTGTGAAAAACCGCGTCTTTCTAACTACATTATATGAGAAAATTGCTAAAAACAATAATAAATTGTTTAAACAATTCATGAAAATATCTAAGTTTCAGTATAAAGTAATATTTTATGTATTAGAAACAATTCGCATTAAAGAAACCGCAAAAAAATCATAATTAGCGCCACACGCAAGATGATGGAATCCATCAAAGTCATCATCCTAAATCGTCTGTACCTTGAATATACCTCCCTCGAGATAAATGGGGTGAAGGGTTTGTTGAGCTTGGAGTGCGTTCGTAAAAGTACCGTTCTGGCTACATCAGGCCGAGTTTGCTGCACCGTAAAGCTGTCCAAGCTAATTAAAAGACTGACACCGCCGAAATTCAATTTAACTTGGAATCTTGATAGGTCGCAACTGACTCATACGAAATAAAATGGCATAATGGAATTCAAATTTTACTATTTATAATACAATTTTTAAATGAAAAATTCCTACAGAAATATCATCAGGTATGCCAATCAAAACATGGGACTTTCTTGCAAATTTTGAGATGAATAACGAACATGCGAATCATCAAGGTAACCCTAGTTCAAATAAAAATGTATTACACTGCAAAAAACGATGAATTGGGACAACAAATAAAATTGTTGGAACGAATATTTTAGTTAGTAAATAATGCTACTGCTATTAAGCTAGTTGTGAGAACTATTTTTGTTAGTTGGGGCACAAATAGTTGTATTTTCTATCTCATTGGGTAGACTAACTAGTTTAGTTTGTCAAAATGACTGTCTGTAGGTCTTTTGGGATGTCTCAGGAACGTTGATGCAGTTCAGCTGATAAGATGTTCCAAAAAATTATGTCCTTATACCCACTGAGATCTTTTTAATTGCACTTTGTAGGTTAGGATTTCCAGTAAAACTTGGAAATCGTTCAATTTTCCATTTTTTTATATTATATTATATTATATTATATTATATTAGTGGTACAGATGTCAAAAGTATTAGTAACTCTGACAACTAAAACATTACCAACTTAAAATAGTCACGAGTACTAAAAATGGCTTCCTCAGCCGACTATTTGCTTAGTCGGCATAACCAACAGAGTACCAGGAGGAACTTCACTAATAAAAAGATAATAGCCTCAACTATACATTTTCTTCAGTGTACATAAGCCTAAATTAATGAACAGTTTTTCTATCACCAGTTTGAAACGTAAATTTTAATGAAATAGATGTCTCTGATCCCCGGCGAGAACCAAATGTGTCACGCTCAACCTGAAAGAAATTCGGCTTAATGGTATAATACTATATCACATGAAATTTTTTTTTAGATGAATCAGGAATTTTTCGAAGTTTGTGCCAGGAATTTTTCGAAGTTTATGCCTGAAATTTAACGAATCTAGTAATTGAATATTTATCCCTAAAACTGACTCTAATGAAACGTAAACATGTCAGAAAATTAGGTTTGGCCTCCAATCTGTGAGATGGGAAATAAAAAAACTTTTTAAACTGATCAGCTGTCAATATAAATTAATTCATGCTTTTAAAAACTGAACTGTAGTTTAAGTAATAAAAATTGAACAGTAATTGGTTTTACAAGACAATTCTGAATCTGTTCAAAATTATATAATTTACCTATTTTAACGTAAAAATTTGAATTGATTTAATTCTAAGACCTTATTAGTCACACAAATGTAAACGTCCGATTGAGTCTTCATAAAAAATGTTCAATTTAACACAATTTCAGAGTGATAAATTTAAACTTTGAGTGTTACAATTATAATTTTTAAATTTTTTAAATTTGTAATTTGGGAAGAATTAAAATGGGTTGTTATTTATTTATATTTCATTTATTATTATTTATTTTATTTATTATAAAAAAATGGAATCATTTTAAAAGTTATTTAAAAGTTCCGCAAAAATTTTCAAACATAATTTGAAAAGATCTCAAATAATTTAAAAGAAAATTGACACTTTTGATGATTTCGACATTAAATTTTGACTTTTTATTTTGAAAAATTACATAATTTTAATAGAAGGTAGAAAAGTATGGGAAGACTGAACAAATTCCGAAAGGGATGAGTGGATGTCTGAAACATCCCGAAAAATGAAATCTCCGACACTATTAAATTGCCGAATTGGAAAATTTCCGAACAATAAAATTCCCGAAATTATAAAATTGTCGATATATAAAAATCCCGAATTGGAGAATTGAAAATACCTAAATAATAAAGTTCCCGAACAGTTTATAATATTACCGAATTGGAAAATTCCAGACAGAAAATATTCAAAGTAAAAAATTTCCGAATTATGGAATTCCCGAATTTAAACATAAAAAAATTGTTTTTCAATAAATATCATTTATTTACTAAAAATACAATAATAAAATATTTTTATCAAAGAATTTTTTAATATTTAAATCTTTTTGAATTATTGTTTGAATTTAAAAGAACAATGATTGTATACAAATTGTATTAAAAAAAAATGAAAAAACACGTGCGCCTCGAAAAAAAAAAAAAATTTCTCCCTAATTTTCTTCCAACCTAATAACATTTTTCAAACAAACTTTGCAGGATTCAATTCAGTACCGATTTATATCGAATTTTATTTTATTATTATTTTTTTTTAATTCAAACATTCGATTTTTGAGAACGTTCCTCGTATTAAAAAAAAAATACTATGCACATTTTCAAACCATTTTTTTCATACAGAAATATATATAAAAACTAAAGGTTAACAACCACCGCAGGGTCCCACTGGGAGTAACTGTCATCTAAAAAAATGACAGAAAGCCCACATTTCTCTTTGAACGACCAACGCTGTCTGTTATTTTCCTTCGGCATTCTTACCAATCGTAACACAACTGAAATCGGGACGCCTCGCTAAACACTGAAAAACAAACTGACGCATGTGCTGATAGCTAACGCACTTATCCGCTGAGTGTACTGTTCGCTTTTATCGGTCCGCTACAGGTGGTAACGTATGATTGACAACCTTCCCTCGACCCTGCGAGCTGAGAAACGGCGTGGCCCAGCAGTTCCAGGAATTCCTTAAGCACGAAAACCTAAACCGAGGTTCTGGTGTACTCCAAAATTAATAACGAATATTTTGTTCAAATGTGACGCGCCACGAGAAAAGGGACCTCAGGGTTAAAAAATAAATTTTCAGCTTTTAATTCTCGTAGAAGCTTGTAATAAAGCTGAATATGATTATTTTTTAATTAAATAATAAAATGGCTTTACTTCAACATTTGCATTATTTATTGTTGTTAATGTTTATATTTTTTCGTTAAAATATATTTGACCTTTAGTACCGTGACGAAAGTCAATTTTATGGACGCGACGGGGTCTTCGCACATTTTTCGTGGGTCAATGGCGTTGACGTAGAGGGTTACCCTGCTTGTAGCAGAAGTTTCATTGCAATTTCTTCATGGTAATAAAGATCCAATATATTTTAACGAAGAAAGATACAATTACAAGCTTGTACGATAATTAGAAGCTGAGAACGTGAATCTGCATAACAATACAATACATAGCAATTGATTCCAAGATTTTACCTGTGACAAAATTTTATCTCCATTATCGGCTACTTTGGCACTAACTGGCAGTACTTTCTGCTCCAGATAATTAACTGCCAATGCACAGGTAATATTTCTAACGTCATCTCCTACATGAATACGAATTTTCACGCTGATACTAATCACGTTACTTAGCTATATAAATTGACACCTTTTCCGGCTCGCTACCGCTCACCTACTACTGACAGAGTTGCCTGGCAAGCATTTTCACGTCCGTCATCATAAGTCAAATCTTTCAGGTGAAAATTGTCCTTGTACTTATCACGTTGCCATTTATGTTGTGGGCTTACAATCTATCATTATGTTAATGTTTTTTAAAATGGAGACCCCAGGAACCAACCAATTATAGACCTATTGCCTCAGCTAACACAATAATAATAAAAAAATTCACAAATATTACAAGACTGCTAGAATGGGAAAAGCATTGTTAATTCATCTCAGAAGCGCAAGCAGGCTTTTGCTCAGGAAGGGGGTTCACTGATTACATTTTTTACGCTGTTAACCGTATCACGTATATCCGTGGGAAAATCTGGGAGATCCCTGAAAAGATTACGAATGGTAATCATCTGCGAACGCTTTGTAAGCCATGTGAAGCCAATGTCAGTTCACCCTATCAGAGCCATACCATAAGTGGGGAATGAAAAGTTAATTCAAGAGAAAAATATTCATTCGTACATAACTTTTGGAAACTTAAATTACAAGTAACTTTTATATTCTTATTTTAGTTAGAAAATTCAGTGATTGTAGTAGATACATCCCAAATGTTTCCCTCCTATCTTGTCCTATGTCATCCTATCTTATTGTCTCTGCCCTCACTTTACTTTCCAACCCCTCTCATACTCCTTCCGTCACTTCTACCACCCATTACTTCCCCCTTACCTAGTTTCTCTCCTCTACTCTTTTCTTCACTCCACACCGCTCCCCCTAAAAACTGAATAATTTCAAGAAGCCCTTGGAAATACAACTCTTATAAAATTATGTGTTGGAAAAAAGCGAACTGAAAAATCTTCTTTTTTATCCCAAGCTAAATGTTGATAATAAAAAATTTGACCATTTTCAACTTACTGAAAATGTTAAAAATGAAAAAATTGTCTCTTGAAATTCAGAAACAAATTGAAAAACAGAATCATTTTGTCAAAATAAATTCGGATATAAATTAAAAACAAAAATTTCTTCCTCCAATTCAGAAGCAAATTAAATGCAAATATTTTTTAATGCAATTAGGTTTATGTGAGCCGGGTGCAAACGAAATTATTTGATAGATAGGTTTACTAAGAACTTTTTTTATATAATAGCCCCATCAAAAGAAATATTTTAGAATCATTGTCAAGTATATATGGATACAAAATATGTTTCTCTATGATGAGCTGCCATATACTTGCATAATAATTTCGATAACATTTGTTTGCTTCTTGGACTGATTTATGGAATACAAGTATCTCACAAGGACAAGCTCACAGCATATCTGATTCGTGACATAAGAACCATCCGATATATGTTATCTAGTGCCTACTAAAGTATTAGAATAATTATCAACTAAACTGTTAGGCATATTCTTCATTAATATATTGATCAGTTTTTTGTCAGGTAAATAACATGACGATCCTTTCTACTCTGGTCCTATCATTGACGGTCATACTTAATTCTATCGGTAAATATGATAATATACCTATATTTTTACAAGATATTTTTAGCTTTCCTCAATAAACGATTTGTTAGACGTCATTGAAATTCCGTTCCAATTTAAACCAGGACAAATATTTTGAAATCCCTCAAAATCTTTATCAAATAGAAAATTGGCAATCAAACCAATTCTCTCATTACTTTCACTATGTAAAATTTCAACACTATCCCATTCAAACTCGTAGTCAACATCAAACAAACACTCTCGTATGCCTAGCAAGAACACTATTGTAGCAACCTCCCAAGCGAATATCACTTTTTTGTTACTTCATCTTAGCATTAAGAAGTCTGACAGTCTGTCCCACATAAGTCATCTCACAGATCTTGCAAGTGATCTTGTAAACAACACCACCAATTACAGTACTGTAATTTACACGAGACGAAGTGCTACATAGGGGCCGACTGTCACATACTATTTTTTATAACACCAGTCAATCATTAGTGTAAATAGTTTGCATAGAGTCCTAATCTAAAAACCCGAAAGGATCCAGAGACGGAATCCGGTAATATGCGCGGGGTAAGAAGTCGATACTGAAATACCCGAAGTACCCTGAGTACTCTGAATAAATACCTTAAATACCCTCAGTAAAACTTTCACAGGTTATGCCAAAATGTGTCATTTCAGGTATCGTTTGCAGTACCTGAAAGTGCACGTATGATGTCGGTTTCATAACAAATATTTTATGATCCCACATCATTATTAAAGTCCTAAGAGATAAGCAACTTCAACATCCATTTAGTTTTGTGATATTTTTCAAACTTATGTCTATTGCTTGATGAGCACGCGTGATTCACAATACGTTTTAACAATAAATATAATACAATAAATGTAATATAATAAATAATTTGATGAAAAAATGCATTTTGTATCCACATATATGTACATACAATATGAATTTTTTAACACTGGTTCGGATCAAAAATAAACATTTTTGAATATTCAATAGTTAAAAATATATAATATATTTTGTGAATCTTATGATTATCTGTAACTCGAGCATTTTTAAGCCTTTTCTGACGAGAAATATATTATTATTCATATCCGGGCCAAGGCTGATTTTTTCTTGTTTCTCCTAAAACTTACGAGTATTGGATCAGTAATCGGCAATGTCTAATGTCAGAAATCAATCTTCGAATCTTAACAATTGACTCAGAAACATAACGTTGCAGAAAATCGTTTGAAGGACGTTCGACTCGAAATGGAAGAACTGGAACGTAGGACCGAAAACCTTCAGCTACAAAACCTACCGAAGAATATCAGACAACAGAGAGCATCTCCGATACTAGGATTTCTGGCAGGAATAACACAGGCCGACAAAATTTGACAAAAGTCAAAAGCCAGGAAGCAGACCAGACATTTCCGAAGGATTTTGATGCGCTGAATCCGAATCCGAACTCAAAATTGCTTCTTTACGTCAGGTTTTCAAGATATTGAATTGAAATTCGAATTTCTTCCCAATAGTTCCAAATTGGTGGCGCTGTCGTAGCTACCCTACAGGCGTATTATGCTATTGAGATTATGTGGTTAAAATATTACATCGAACAATTCATCCTTGCAGGAGGAAACATGTCATGTGTAATACATGGGCTAACAATCAAGCCTGAGGAAGCGCCTTAAGAAGCACATTTTACACTTAGCGAACTTTTCCTTTTTCTCTGTGTACGCATATTCAAAACCTTGTCCATAATTTCGATTTTTCTTCTTTTGCGATCACTAGATAACACACTTTACTGTCCGGTAAAGCAATACTAGTAATAATAATAAAAAATATAAACTTTTATGAAGAATTTTTTGAAAAAAATACTTTTTTCACAAAGAGTGCAATTTTTGAGAAGTATTTTATGTGAAAGTATTCAGTACCTGGTTGATGGATTTTCGATCGACGGTTTTTTTTCGCACTCATTATCCATAGCGAAATTTCTTAACGCTTGTCCAGAAATCAAAATTGTATCACACGTAATGATGATGAATCTGATTAATAAGCAACTGACGTTTGTGATTAACACTTGACAGATCGGTTGACGTATCACCTTCTCGGAAATGTCGCCCGGTATCGTTCGAAATGTAGGACGAGATGAGACGATATAAACAAAAGAAGGCTCGGTAATACAAGTTCAATCAATTTGTCAAAATTGAGCGAGACTGAGCGAAACAGTTGAAAATCTCGTCTCGACGTGCATGTCTTTCAATGCAAATTAAAAAAGTTATGTGCTTTTCATCCGTAATTATCTATATTCGACGTAATCTATATTCGTCCAATTAAAGCATTTACCATCTAATAGTTTGAAAATATTCAATAAATGCCTTCGAGAATATTTCTTTAAATAGAAAAATATGTATATATTGAATAAAAATGTAAAAAATTTTATTTTTGAATTATTTTAAAATTATTAGATAGTAATTGGTTTAACAATTCATTTTTTTATAGTTCTATTATATATTTTTTATTTGAATAATTGTTCGTTGAAACTTCCGTCATTTCAAAATGCAGCTATACAATTCATAGTATTGTATTCTATTTATTATTGTTATCATTTAAAATACTTTTGTTAATAATGCTAAACCGCGCGCGCGCGCGGGTGTGTGTGTGTATAGTTGAAAGTTTGCCATAAGGACAACCGCAGGATTTCGCCGGGAGCAGGTGCTAATCTTAAAAAATTGCACTCGCTCCCAGCGAAATCGCGGTAAAATTTCAGCTGTAACCACGTCTCACAACCGTGAGATGGGTGGAATGCGGTACAGCTGAATTTTACAGGACAGGCGATCGTAGCAGAGTCCGCCAGCCAGCATTTGAGTAGTGGGGATAAGTCAACGAAAAGCACCCCCTCCACTTACCACTATAGTTTTAGGCACGACCCAGTGGAGCTCACGGACATGTCGCGTATATCTGTAGTGTTAAGTGGTGGGGCTGACGTACGTAGGGCTCTCGTTCGGTCTCCGCGTACGCTTATCATGTTTGTAGCTTGATAAGAAGACAAGTAATGAACTTAAATAATTTCTGAACATTGGAAATGGAAGAGTGATTCAGAAACTATTGACTGGCGTGAGAAAATGAAAATCGATTTTTTCCGTATTATGTCCTTTTCTTCGCGGACGGTCACAAATACTTTGCAATTTTGGTAAAACCTGCTCTGCTATGTCCTTATGAATGGCCTGTGTTTACTTTTTCTAAATATGTTGGAAACGGCGTCACAATGTACTGAAACAAAATCAGAGCCACTATAGAATTAGCTGATGAGCGGTGCTCATTTCTCACATACGGAGATCACCGCAGATCTAGAAAAAAATAGAAGGGCGCAAGCGTGCGCGCACATACCGGGCACGCACGATGCTTCGAGACCCCCTCTCTGCCCACGGTTCTTCTCATCTGAGAGCCGAGTTACGCTCGTCAGCTAACTTCATCGTGGCTCTGATTTTGTTTCAGTATATTTTGACGCCGTTTCTTTGTTGAAAATGAAATTATCCTACTCTGCACGGAGTAATCTCAGGCCTGATTCAGATATGGAAAGGGAATCTACTAATGTTATTTATTCATGCAGGTAAATCATCTGATCTTATCCGTAATTAACGCATAGTTGAGCCTCCTTATACCGTACGCTATTTGCAGGCTTAAATTGCTCAAGTGGGGGCAGAGTGGGGATAATCGTAACTGAGACGTAACCTTGGCGCATCAGAGGGAGAGAGACTGGACGCTTGCTTCCTACTCCCTCCCATGCTCCAGAGTTAGGTCTCAGCTATGTTTATCCCCACCTAGGCAGCTTAAGCTTGCAACTAGCGTACGGTGTCCTGGCAATCCTGGCAAAAATAAGGCAATGACGATAGCAAAAGTTGCCTACATAGTCGATCTTCATAAACAAGGGAGACCTTATTGCGCAGATACAATATTAAGACGTAACATTATCATGACTGCTGCTTACTGTGTTCAGGGATATGCGTTATACACAATTTTATCCGCTTCAGGGAGAATAAATCACGCAATAACTCACAATGTAACATATATAATAATAAACCAGCGGTATAAGTTTAGTAGCATTTTCAAATAGTAAATAAGACTTTTTCTAAACGTGAATACTAATTTTTGCTCCCTCAAGTTTAGAATAATACATACGGAAATACCATAAATCCATAAACGCCATAAAGCTTTAATAGCTGGCTCTTTGGGAACGACGGAAAAATTAATTTTTTTCATATTCAGGATCTTCGAGTTCTCCAAGTTCACTTTTGTAACATGATTTGCACCCCGGAGCGATACACATTGGCATAATTAATGAGATAAACATAAAAACACTAGTAGAAAACTCCATCATGCCATTTTCACAATCATTGTTTAATGTATTACATTACAGGGTAAATCACTATAGATATTGTAACCCCCGAAACTTGGTACGGTTAAGTTAACTAGTTATCTTAATTAATTAATTACATGAATTATTAAGAATGTAGATGAAAGAAATCAAAGAGATGGGTCTCGCATGGAGAAAGATTAATATTCTCTTTACATTAAAAATCGTTTTTATTCCTTTATCCTATCTAAACTATTTTTACATACAGTTTCTAAGCCCTAAGCTACTTTGTTAATAATAGAAATCATTAAAAGAATATAATAAGCGTATCTTTTCTAAGTTTGATGAGATTATGTACTAATTCTGACGCTCTTCAACTTACGATGCAAGCCGCACTTCGGGCAATTCTTGCTTTCTAGCTAATTCTGTAAATTCTTAATATCTTTAGTTTTTCGATTAACCTACTGTTCAAAGCTTAACACTTCAATACAAATAAAAGAATATCTCTTTATATGTGACTTATCGTCTCTTTGGGTCTACTAGCTTTCTCGCTTTATCTAAGAGAAATCTTAAAAGGATTTCTTTTCTTCACAAAAGTCTGGTCATCCTTAGAGCAATTAATTCATTTATTCAAAATAAGTAGGAATCTTCATTTTGTTTCTTACTTCTACTCTTTTTCTCTAAGGGGACGCTTTATGGAGCCAAGAAATGCTAATCGGTGTTTACCCAGTGGCTGACCACAAATCTCAATATAATCATAAGAATATTTATTGATTAATTAAAACACAAAAGACAAAATTATCCTATGATTACCCTATTTTATAAGTATAACAGAAGTCTTATGACCTGGCACTCAGGTAATAAGGCTTAATCTGGCAAGGTGCTGTCCGAGCACGTCTACAGGCTAAGTATTATTTGCGTTGGACGGACTCTCTAAATCTTCAATCTCTTAATCTCTTTTGGAAAAGAGAGAAATATTTTTCCGTTCTCGCTCTCTTTCGTGAACAATCACTTTCGCAGCCAGGTAGCGGAGTTGACTCCTCTACCTCCGGCACTTGCGAGATGGATGCAGAAAGCTGTCATCCTTGGGTCGCTTCGTGTCCTCAAAACACACGAGAATTTCGCCAGCCTGTCGTTGTGGTTTCGTCGTGTCCTGTGACCACCCATCTCACGGTTGTGAGACGTTGCCATGAATGGGATTTACCGCGGTCCTACTTGGAGCCGATGTCATTTTTTAGATGAAAGTTGCTCCCAGTGGGACCCTGCGGTGGTTTTTAACCTTTAGTTCTTAATTATATATACAAACACAGGGTATCCCAGGCCACCCGCC
This sequence comes from Andricus grossulariae, assembly GCA_011634705.1. Lineage (NCBI taxonomy): Eukaryota > Metazoa > Arthropoda > Insecta > Hymenoptera > Cynipidae > Andricus > Andricus grossulariae. Next base: position 191,838,611 of record JAABKJ010075445.1, on the reverse strand, counting down.
CACCCTTTTGAAAATCTAAAATACCTAATAAAATTAAAAGTTCAGTACTCCCTAATAGTAAATGGTCAGTGTCCAATCGATTGGAGGTATTTTCAACTTCCGGCTCCCACCGGAAGTGACCTATTCGGACCGGAAGTCATTTTTTTAATGGAATGACATATTTTTCTTTCTTGATTTCTATTCTACGTTAAAAAGTGAGTAACTTCTGTAGAAATTTTTTTTTCTAAATCGTCGTTTTCCACCTGAGAATGCCTTCCGAAATGTTACTCTTCCCCTGAACAGGTAGATAAGTCAAAAAGACGCAGAGCGGCAGAAAAAAATTAATAAAATTTTTTTTTAATAAATTTTTTCATTCATCTTGCTCTATCAGTCGAAGGATATTCCGAAGTGTATCCCTAACAATTTTATTTCAATATTCCGAAAAGTGACTAAGCACGAGTTGACGTGAAAAACGAACGACGCGACGGCTTAGTTAGACTTCAGAAAGCATTTCGGGGTGAAAAACGACGATTTAGAAAAAAAAATTCCTACAAAGTTACTCACTTTTTACTGTAGAATCGAAATCAATAAAGAAAAATATTTGATTCCATTTTTAAAAAATGACTTCCAGTACGAATAGGCAACTTCCGGTGGGAGCCGGAAATTGAAAATATCTTCAATCGATCGGACACTGTCCATTTATTATTAGGAGGTACTGAACTTCTAATGTCATTAGGTATTTTAGATTTTAAAAGGGGTGGACGGGTGGTCTGGGACACGCTGTATATTATACACATAATACAAATTGGAAGGCCAAATTCATAGTAGTCGTATTCATGAGTGCGACAGAGCAACACTTATGCGCCATCTACTAGCGTCTCACTCGTACCCACGCTTTCCTATGACTACTGTGAAATTGACCTTTCGGCCACAGACGTGATTTCCGCGCTTCTACTGGAAGCCAGTGTAATTTTCCCGGATGGCAATCATTCATAGGGGCGGTGGTTATTTGAATTTATATATATATATATATATATATATTTTGAAGTATTTTTGAAGCGTTTCAAAACTTTTGAATATCTCTTAAACTTACTCACATTTTTTTCATTCTCTTGACGCCCTGCAAAATTGAGTTTACTTAGCAGTTTTTTAAATCCTGAAAAATTGTCTTAAAATCTTCCATAATTTTTTTCCACACATTTGGAAATCTTAAAAACTTAAAATTATTCTTTTAAAATTAAACCCAAACACTTAAAAATTTTCCCAGAAATCTTGAAAAAAAATTAATCTCAAAATCTTTCAAAATTATCAAAAAGCTCCTCAATTTTTTATTGAATTCTTCAAAAGAAGTTTTTCCCATTATTTAATTTTTCTTATCTCTTTGGAAATGTAAAAAAGTTCAGAAATTATAATGTGGTAGCGAAATGTTAAGAACACAATTATTTAGAAATTTTGATATACAAAGTTAATGGCGCAGAAAATTCATAAGGGAAAAATGTTACGTAATCGGGTAAAAATACCCGCCCCCTACATAACAGGCCACAACGAAACACGACCCCGCCCCCTTTTTTTAGTGTTACGTAATATGTGAACGCTCCCTAATGTAATATGTGACAGTTTTGAAAAAATTTGGCAGGACAGTTTTCAAATTTGGAAGGCAGATCTTTGAAGCGAATGAATTTTTTCACACTTTAAGAATATTTGTTCGTAATGGCATATTGTAATTATACGGATCATTCTAGGTAAAACTGGAAAGGAAAACAGGAAGAAAAAGTATATCAGACTATCTATAAAAGAGAAGTGTCGTTTGGTACAACACTTTGAAGAGGATATGCGCAAAGTTGATGCTGAAAAGAAATACAACATAGATGCAAGAGCAGTTGATTACATACTGAAAAAAAGACACTTACTTGGATGCGAATGGAAAAAAAGATTTAAAAAAAAGAAGTAGACTAGACAAAGGGCAACATCGTCTAATGGAATGCGCACTCGTTGAGTGGATAAAACAGAAAAAGAGCCAGGGTATTGCGATAAATGGACCGTATATCCGAGAGATGGCTTTAATGATGAACGAAGAACTTCAGAAATGGAGAAAGAGGCGCACGCAAAGAAAAAATTTGAGCGAAAAAGAAACTGAATCGACAGAGTCTGATACGGAAAATCAGGAAGAAAATGATCAAAGCTTAAAATTGAATAGACAATTTCTTGTCGACAATTGATACTCCTGGGACAACGTGTACAATGCGGGCGAGACTGGAATTATCCACAAATCACTGCCAGGCAAAACGCTTGCATTTGCAGAGGAAAAATGCGCGTCTGGGTTCAAAGAAAATAAAGAAAGATTACGAAGTTGTAGGTTCTGAAAATTTTTATATTATTTTAAATTTGTGCACAAGAAAAGGCACATCAATATTCCTTAGAATACACTATAAGCCTCGAAGAAGTATAGTTTTTCTGAAAATACATTTTACTTGACCAAAAATTTCTCAAGGACACTTTCCCAGTTGCCTTCAAACTATTCACTTCTTCTCCATTATTGAACCAAAAACCTATCCATTTTTAAAGAAACCAAACAGACGACAAACATAATAATATCAGTGACCAAAATCATCAATCTCGTCATGGCACTAGTGGAAGCTGCCATAGGAGTCTAATGTATTTTTGTATACACGATTTTCAGCGCCACCTCTTGTCTCGGAGGAAAAACTCAAGTTCCATATAACCGCGAAATTTGAATGTCACAGCATTTTCAAAAGTAAAATAACTTTATTATTTTCTATTTATCATCCTAAAAAAGGGAATGATAAAACAAAAACGATTAAAAGTTTTAAATAATTCTTTTATTGCATAAAATAGACTACAGTATTGTTTTTCAATGTTTGAAAAAAGATGAACGTATTGTTTTAAAAAGTTTTGAAAATAGAAAATTTCTGTACTGTTTAAATATTGAATATAATATTGTTCATACACAATATTATCATTATTATTATAACAATATAATCTAAGGATATAAATAGAGAGAAAAAACTCAAAAACCATCGGAATGTAGTGTACTAATTCATGTAGTAGAAAGTGATAAAATTACTAATTTAACAGTCCGACACAACAAAACTAATAACATGAGTAAAATTTCTACTAATTCAGATTTTGAGAGAATGGATGGTAAATAATTAATTTAATGTAAATAATAGTTAAGACACGATACTTGTTAATATATGAAAATTATGATTGATTATTCTACTTATATTCGTGATTATAATTAAGGATTATTTACAGTAGGATCCTCCCCTAGGGGCTGAAACCCCTCGTAGTTGGTTGGGAGGCCTAAGCGTGTGAGACATGGGGGTCAAAAGGACCTCGGCCTGCATGCGTATGGACATGAATGAAAGGATCCCTATAAACATGCTCTCCTGGATGAGAGGAAAAGGATCCCTATAAACGGGCTCTCCTGGTATGCGTGATTACGGTATGGTGGTAGGGTGAAAGAGCCTAGCTAGCACGGGCCTTCTGGTTCCCTGTATCGAGGCCCCTCCCGGACCGATTTACAGCTTTGAAATCGGGACAGAAATGACCTGCGGCCCGCATAGCGACCAAGAAACAGCCCTCGTTTGTTATGGTGGTCTGCAAGCGGATATTTGAACATAGATGGATATCTGGCACACTATTATAGAATATAATTAGTAATATTTAAGATATTCCAGTTAAAGATCTAGAATGATTGTAGATTGATATCTGGGATATTCAAGTTCAATATCTTCGATATAAACAGCTAGAATCTACTTTGTTTATATCCACACATACTGCGTTCGAATATTCGCATATTCAACCTGTTTGAACCAATAACTTGACTAAATGTCATGAATCATCGAATTTCAGTATTTTTGACTTTACGGCTATGATTCATGAATAACAATTATTCATAAATATAGTGCATGTGTGCATATCGGTGTATCCATCTTTCCATAGCATCGTAAGCAGCTGATCACAACTGCTTGAGAGGACTAAGAATGGCGCCGTCAACAAATACAAAAGAGGTGACCGGGAAAATGTGCAAAGGGTGCAATGGAAACATTGCAACAAACTTCACGCAATGTGGAAGATTTTTCTCTTTTTATCATCCGGGCTGACCAAACCAAGGCAGATAGCTGCCCGAGGGAGTATTCACTAAGTGCTGTGGTAGACACCAGAGACGAGCTCAAGAAGATATTTGACACAAAATTGGACAAATGTCTGTAGAAATACAACAAAAAAGTTGAAAACGAACTACAAGACCACATAAATACAAGTCTTAAATGTATACGGACTGACATACACAAGGGATTAAAGTCCCATTTGAAAAACACACCAGATAACCTTAAACAGGACATGTCAATCAACATAAAGAGCATCGATACCAAAACAACCAAACTGTAGGAGAAAGAAAAAAAGACACAAGATAGGCTGACAACGTTTAAATCCTTTATCAACGAGTAAGGGAAGTTAAAACTAAAATTACACCGGCACACAAGAAAAAACAAGTTGTCTGCCCGGCGGACTACACCGGCATATCTATATGTTTTTGGGGTCGCTGAATCCGAGTCCATGATCCCAATACCCAAGTTGAATTATATTTTTCCAAAAAACCCAAAAATAGACGTAAAATCAACGAAAACGGCGATTTTTCTTGTATATTCTTGCAAAAAATAATGTCTTCATGCCCGGTAAACTAAACAACCATATCCTATTGTTTTTGGGGTCGCTGAATCCGAATCCAGAGTCCAAATAAATCAGTTGGCTCATATTTTTCCGAAAAACTCTTTAATGTGACTGTAGTCAGTGGCTTCCTTATTTTCATTTTTCTATAAACTCTAATAAACTATAAACTCTCAAATTAAAACACATCATGTCTTCTAAGCGCTGTTTCAATTCCAATTCATCCACTTCCACCATAGCGCATGATTGCGTGAGTTTTTGTGGCGTGATTCATCGGGGCTCGGTGCGAGCGTCTTAGATGCTTTGACGGCCTCGTCAAGCTTGTCCCCAAACAAGCTCTCACCAATTTCTGTTTCCCCTAAAATCTTCTTCAGTGAAGCGATCGGAGTGTTGGCCAACACAAGGCTTCTTCTAACGCATGACTCATCATGCTGGAGATCAGCCAAAAAAGTTCCAACGTCACCCAAACGTAGCAAAAGAAATTTATTGAGCTCTGATGGGTCTTGGCCTAGGAGCTGCTCCATCATTTGGGCCGTAGCAGCTAGGCACGTCGAAAGCTTAGCTTTCTTAGCCGATATGCGACAGTCACGCTGTATCGTTGACTCCTGCAGCTGAGATCTTACTTCGGGGTTGAGCTTTGGTGGATCCCACGCAAGATTGTTCGCCGGAGTTTTGTAGAGTGCAGCAGTTTCCTTGCATTCTTGCTCCGGTAAACCTATCTTCACAATTCCCGTCCAGCGATGAGTGATCATAGCGTTCGCCTTCGATAAATATGTTTTCTCCTCCAAAACGTCCTTGCCGAGTTTCTTCAAAACTTCGGCCCGAGAAGTAGCTGGATCCAAGGTGTTCTCGTTCTTGTCGGGAACTTTAGCATTCGCTAAATCGTCCGACTTCGGCTCGTTGTTTTGTGACTCATTGGGAACATCAGCTTTTGTTGGCTCATCCAATTTTTCTTCTTCCTGCACTGTATTCTCGACGCACGGCGATTGTGAGCGAGATCGTGAAGGCGATGAACGGCTACCGTAACTCGATGAGCTGTCTGAGGAGCTCCTGCTTTGAGCTGAAAGAGACACATGGATGCATCAGTATTTGTACATCACTATAAATGCACTCGTCGATAGTCGTATTTGATCTAATTAGATCAATCGAGCGAGAGAAAATAATTTTACTACAGTGTAGACGGAACGCCGTGTAAACTTAGAGTTTAAGAAGTTTATTATTTCTCGCTGTGAGATTGGAGTCTGGAACGTTCCACGCTTGGCAGGATGTTCAAATTATAGCGGAGTCGCATTGAACTGCTTCGCTGGTTTAGAGCCGATGACGCATGCATGCTCTCTTTATGTGCGTTGGCGCCCATAGCAATGTAAAATGCTGCGTAGCTCTATCACAAAAAAACGAATATTCGTTATTGACGACACAGCCGTTTAATTTCTTACATGAGTTTAGAGCCCATGAGAAATTATTCGCACAAAGTACGATGCGCTCACAGGCCAAAGCCTTATGCCAATAGTGGGCAGAGCGAGCAGCGTAAACTCAGAGTTAGACGCGCTCTGGTTCTTACCTGCTCCAAAGTAGCCTGGACTCTTATTTTCCAATCAATATTTTTTTTCTCACTATAACACTTATAAATGAAGTAAATAAACAATATTCGATTAAAAAATTCACATAATTTTTTGTTCACTTTTCAACTTATGAAGCACACCATGGGTCACCGGTGGCCCTAGATTCACTTTGCGACGTCCTGTCGGAAAACCAGCGTTAAATTAAGAAGGCCCCTGAGCCCTTCGGATAGCCCATATTCCCCCCCCCCAATTATCAGCATACTAGCTCCGCCCCTTCGACGCTACCCTTTTCAGAAACTTCACTTTTAGAAGTGCCTCGGGTCACTGGCAACTCACGTGGTGCCCAGAGGGATAAATCCAACATCGTTAAATAAACTTGAAACAATGCTGTTAGGTAAACTTAAAATAATACAGTTTCATAATCAAAGACAGACGGAGAAGTTATTTTACATAAAATCACTATAAATATTAGATTATTGGCGCATTTATACCTCTGTCCCTCCGAACGATGCTGGCAGAAAGACCATAAGAGTAAAAGAGATAGAGAGCGGAAATTTTGACAAAAAGTACTCGCTATCTCTTTTAATCTTATGACTTTTCTGCCTGCACCGATCAGAAGGACAGAGGTATAAATGGACCATAACTATCTACGAAAAACACAGTATTGACAATTCTCACGTCAACACTTCACATTTTGAGGTTACAAAAAGCTGGTAAGCGCCACCTGAAGCTACACCGATAAAAGCTGGTGCACAGGGAGTAGCTTTGCGTATCCGTGTGCGTTCAAGCATGTTCTCTCTTGCCACCCTCGATCAATTTCCGTGCAGAGAAATGGTGAATTTTTAGGACATAGGCGCGGGGACTGAGAGGCATCTAGGGGTGGGATATTAGTTCTCTGGCCCATCGCAGATGGCAAAAATTTTCAGTGCCTAGGGGTGACAGCGCGTGCGCGGGAGATTGTTTGTTGTGGCTTGGCTGTGCTGTCAAAATACACGTGAATCGAAAAATGTAAAAATCGAAACTCAATATCTCGGGAGTAAGTTTTTATTCTTTGTTCAAACACAAAATTGCTCTTTTTATTGTCATCCGCAACCGAGCCTGTTCCAAGTTTAGGTTCCTGCCACTTTGAGATTGTAAACTTCGACATTCTATTTCGCGGAACTAGATAATTTTTTTAAATCTTACTTTTTTGATTTTAATTCAGAAAAACTTCAGTCAGGAGTAAACTTTTGTTTGATCTCTAAATGGTGCTTTCAATTTTACAGAATATTATTTCAGTCTCCTGAAAAATTATCGACGAAATCTTTCTAAATTATCTTTAAAAATGTATTTGTTAAAATAAAAAATCATTTTAAATTATCCTAGGAATTTTCAGAACTTTCTTTCAAATCTTCAAATTTTAAATTATTTTTTTATTTTATCAAAACTGTTAAACTCTAAACAGCCACTAAAATTCATGCTCTTAATTATAGAGTGGCAGGTCAGTGTCGCAAGAAATGGATAGCGCAATTAAAAAAAAAAAATCAAGAAAACTGAACAAAATTCCCTGACTTTTTTACATTTTCCAAGTACATAAAAATACCCTGAAATTCAGGTCTCAATTTCCAGTTGAGTAGACACCTTGGTCCCGGAGATATTTTGCTATTTTAAGTGTATAACCCTGCTTGATTTGAACTGGATTCGGTCCCTGATTACTTAATAAGTCATGAACATTTTTTCCACCAATTTTGTGACTTTCGTTATATGAAATGCAATTCTCTTCAATTATAAAAAATATTTCTGAAAAGGCCGTGTGTAGGTTCACCGAAGTTCGGTGAGCGTAGATCGAATATTTTTGGCGTGCCTATAGACGCACCGTTGTAATAACAGTTTCATATATTTAGTACTTAACGTATATTTTTGAATAATGCGGCTATCCAGCCCGAGAGGAGGAAAATGAGAGGTTATTGGGATCCGCTGCGCTGCAATACGCCATCTATTTTTTCAATGCGGCCAATATGTGAACTCGCGAAACCAGGTAGAATTTTTAAGATGCATTTCAATTTATGCTTAAAAACAATTTTGTTATTGTTTTGCATAGTTCAAAACGATTAGTGATTGAAAACAATTACGATTTATCGGCAATTAAGTGTTAAGTGTGGAATTTTCATCATATTCAGTGAAAAAAAACGTTTTATGCTAAAACTATTTTTGTCAAAAAAACAATTATTTTAGTATTTTATATAATTTTCAACACATTATAACCTCCAATTAACTTATGGTAACATAAAAATAAACTCAGAATAAATTTTTATCAATTTTCATACATGAAATATTTACTATCTAAAAAATTATAACCTAAAAGTTAAGTTAGAATTTGTGTTTCATTTCTGAACGTCTATAATTCATATTTTTGCATATTTTAAATCAATTTTGTTGCTCTATGCAATTGATGAAGTTTATTATAGCTTGTAGTATGTCGAAACTTACATAAAGAGAATGGGAGGTGATCAATAGAGAAAGTAGTGAATGGAAATGAATCAATGAAGAGATAAGTATGGATGAATGGACGGTATATTTCAAGAAATTGCTAGGAGGGGTGGATAGCAAGGTGTTTGCCGAAACTAAAAAAACGTGCTTATCGACCGGTCTCAATTTGTAATTAATTATTATTAAACAATAGGCCATTTTTATTGTTTTTTTCCTTTTGTAGGCATTGTTAGGATACACTGCGTGCGTATACAAAATTTTAAACAGTTTCAATAATATTTAGCTGAGTTTTGACGATTTATATTTTAAAAAATTATTGAATTTGGGGAAATTTTTTGTTCACTTTTTGATTTTTACTATTGAAAATATTTATCGGACAAAAGTACTACAAATATAAAAAAGTTTCGCCTTGCCCTTTTCTATATGACTATATTTTTTAAAATTTAATTTTTTGAACTTTAAAATTTGGATATCACGAGACACGTGGATTATTTTCCGCATTTTCGAGCGTGCGACCCATTCTTTGATCCGAACCCTCAATTGAATGTGATGGTATGCGATTTTTAAACTTTTAAATACTATATTTGGCAATGTCTAATCATTTCAAAGCATTCGCGTGTGAAACTTTTTATATCCATAATTGAAGTATATTTCGCTTGTTTTTGTTTAATGGTGTTGCACGCAATATTTGGCGCTAATTTTATACACTCGTTTCTTTCAAGGGTCGTTTTTGCTACATTGACAGTTATGTTTACAGATAAAAAATTTTCATTCATTTGTTGATTTTATAACAAAAAATTATCCGCATCAGAGATTTGATTGTATAATTTTTTCGCTATACGAGCCAGGGGCAAGTCGAAGAGGAGTTGTAGGTGAGTAGTAGGCGAGTTGTAAACGAGGCGAAGACGAGCCGGAAATGACCCGAAGATGAGCAGATAGCAAGTACTGCAAACTTCACAAGAGTTGCAACTGTTTATTTTCAGTACGTGTTGCACACGATATATTTTGTGACAAATATAGGAAATTTTTAATTTGAGAAACAATAAAAAAAATTTTTCTGAAATTGATAGTAAAATTACAAGAAATTACCGAAATTTTCCGGTGAATTTATAAATTACCGAAAATGTCCAGAAATTTAAGGTATCCAAAGCTTTTTGAAAGAAATCCAAAAATTTCCAAAATTACCGGAAAGGACCCCGCACCAAATACATAGTAAAAAAGGTCCCTGTGGAATTTTCAAAGTTTTTGAAATTTTTAGTTTATGCTCTCCTGATAAGAAACTCCTTATGGCAAAAACTCAAATTATGAACAGTTTTTGCGCTACAACGATTTAAAATTCAGATTTGGTTACATATTTTTACCTGTGGAGTGGAATATATCACAGACTTTTTTCCACCCTTTGCATTGCTTTCGTGTAAGTTTATGAAAAGTAGCATAGGATACCAATTTGAGAAAAAACTGGACATCTCTGGGTCAATTTTTAGAAATGTTGAGAATAAACAGTAAGTAATTGTTTAAATAATTACATAATGTTATTTGAAAAATTTATTTCTCCAAACAATGAGAAACTAGTACATTTCAATCAGAAAATACGATTATTTTATACATTTTTTGGGAATAAATCATTGTTTAAAAAAGTTACATTTGTTTAAACAATTAAAAATTGTTTAAAGAGTAATGAAAAATATTTAAATTGTCCATTAGTAATTATTTGTATGAAAAAGACGACGGAAATCGCTGAAAAGTAACAATAATACGTAAAAATGTGGTTTTTTGAGTCTTGGGTCATATTTAGGGCGCTGTGGGGGGTAAGGGTGGGTTGAAAATGAAAGTTATTAGTATGGTTTTATTTCATAGGTACTCTTCTTCAATCTCTAAAAAACTTGGCACGTTTCGATCAAACCCTGAAGTATGAGTTCAATTTTTCAAAAATCCAAAATTTCCCCATGTTAATTAAATCGGATTTTGAAGTGCCCGGTGGCACGTGTTAAACTTCGAATAGTCAAAAAAAAAAAATACGGATCTTCTTTCTCCGGAAATGGAAACTTTTGTGGGGAGGCCTTGCCATATGTTTTGTTCCCTGGACATCTACTGCGCAGATTTAACTTCCATGTAACTCAACTGCGCATTTTTGAGAACCCCTAACATTAATGCACGCCATAAGTGCCATGTAACAACTGCACATCCATAAGTAATATGGAACTTCACTTCGCATATGTTAGTGTCATGTTACTGTACTGCGCATCTATAAATGCTATGTAGCTCTACTGCGCACATAAAAGTAACCCCTAAACTTTACTGCGCAGATGTAAGTGTCGTGCTATTGTACTGCGTATCCGTTAGTGCCATCTAATTGTGGTGCGCATCCGTAAGTGCCATTTAATTATAGTGCGCAAAAGTGATTGACATCTAACTCTATTGCGCAGCTGCAAGTGCCGTGCAAATTTTCTTCGCAGCCATATCTGCCATCGAACTCTGATGTGCAGCCGAAAATTCCGTGTAACTTCACTGCGCGACCAGAATCCGAAACCTGAACTCGAACGCGTTCGGGTTCGAGTCTTATTTATGCGTTACTTCAAGCTTAGGTTTAAAGTTTTGGGAGTGATAAAGATGACAAATACCAACAAGATTTCAAAGATATATCTAGATATATATATATATATATATATAATTAAAAACTAAAGGTTAACAACCACCGCAGGGTCCCACTGGGAGCAAGTGTCATCTTAAAAATAGGTCAAATGCCACCGAAGGTGCAAATTATTTAGACTTTTCATGATTTTCAGCAAATAATGCATTATTTAAGAAGGCATGATTGGAATTGATATTTTGAAAGATTTTTGGATAGTTTTTCGAATAGAGAAGACAATAGAAAAGGTATCATTTTGAAGAAAAACTCTTATGAATTTGAAAAAAAATGCCACAAAATATAGACATTTTTTATGTTTTTCATGATCTTCAGAAAATAATAATCTATTTTCAGTGGCATGATTGCAATTGATGTTTTAAGATTTTTTGCGTAGTTTTTTGAACAGAAAAGATAATAGATAGCTTCTTATTATTTTGACGACAAATTCTTATGTACATTTTGGAAGAAGAAAAAGTTAGTAAAGTTGGAAATTATTTACACTTCTCATGATTTTCAGAAAATAATACACTGCTTCCGATGGTAAGATTGCAAGTGATGTTTTAAAATTATTTCAAGTAATTCTGTAAACAGGGAATGTACTGAAGAAGGTCCTTTTTTGCGAAAAATTCTTACCTATTTTTAATAATATGCCAAATGCCCATGAAGCTTGAAATTATTCAGAATCTCACGATTTTCAGGAAATAATTAATTGTTTCTGATGACATGATTAAAATTGATGTTTTAAAATTTGTTTGTGTTGATTTTGAAAAAATTGAAGATTACTTTTGAAAAAGAGGCCAAAGTTCAGCAAAGTTGGGAAATATTAAAATGTTTACTCGCGTTCGAAAAAGATTACATCATTTTCAGCGGCATGATTGATATTTAAGTTTTAAAAGTTTTTTCGGTAGTTTTACAAACAGACCAAATAATAAGAAGTTTCAATAATTGGTCACTTTGCTTATTTTTAAAAATTAGTAAAAGTTATATCGACAAAATAACATCGCTTCTTTTGTTGACCTTTAGCCTCTTCTCGAATGCGAATAGGAATTTCTTGTCAGAATGAGACATTTTCTTTTGTTTTCATTATGTGAAAAACTGTAGAAAATATATTTTTTTAAATGCATGGTACTGCTAGCGTTACGTAAAGCTAGGAATACCATGGTAGAAATATTTGTTGTATCAAATTTTTTTTTCATCGGGCATGAGGTTTCATTTAGGGCTCTTGCATCAGTAGTTAGGATCAACTATAGCTCGGCCGACAGCCTACCCCACTCCTCGGTGTTTACACAGACGTCTGGCGCCTACCCCTACTCCTGGGCTTTGTGTCTGGGCCTTGTCTCGCTACTCGCTCGTGTTTACTTAAGTCTAGGAATGGCAGATAAGGAATAGATAGATAATGTACACTTTCCCTTCTGGAAATTCAAAAAAACATGATTGGAATCAACATCTTTTGGTCTCAGCTCGAAGTACTTTCTCAAAATTGTATAAAATTCTCCAATAATGGTGAAAGATCGAACAACATAATTTTTCGTTTTCGGAATTGTGATAAAAAATATTGAATCACAATCTTTGACGTCGTTCACACACATATTATAAAGCTCCTCTCGTCTGCACGCTCCTGATATTCCAATTATCAAGCAGCCTACAATTAATGTAATAAATATAGTTCTACATAACCTAAAAAAATTTGTAAATAAGTTTTTATACTCAGGGTATTTCATACCTTAGTTGCCAAATAATCGTGGTCTGGAGCTTAATTGAGAAACTTTTCAATGTCACTTGACGACAAAATCTTAGATTTTTTAGTTTTAAATCCAGTGGACTGTCATTTCAAAAAGGCAGTTAGCTTTGCATAGGTTTCTAGTTTTATATCATTACGGGTGCGTAATGTTGATTTTAACATGGAATACTGAGATCAAAGAGTGGAAGGTTTCATTGTTTCTGACAGTTCATTGAAATACGCCATTAATACATTTTCTGAGAGCGATTTTGTCTTCTTTGAGTTGATCCCCTTCATAAGTCGATCGTACGCTGCATTGTAGGCCTTTTTTTATTTCTCAGGCAGCAGATTTTCTGACGCATTCTTGGCTACTTGAATAATATCTGGTGGAGTACACAGATTCTCACTATTTAGAGAGTCTAACTCAGAACTTTTAGAATTCATCATTATTTACCAACAAAAGAGAGAAACACTGTATTCACACTGCCCTTCAGATGTCGCCAGTATACAGTATAAAGTCTAATAAACAACATTAAATATGCAAAATTACGAAAGCGTGAAGATACCAACAATAGTGTTTAAAGTTACGTATGCCAGTGCCTAAAGTATCATCTCGAAAGTGCGCATGCACAGCTTTTTTACCAGTGTCTAAAGTAAGCCACCTTCAAACTGCGCATGCGCGAAAATTATTCGCACACAGTCTGCTCAAATAAGGTCCTTTAGGCACAGTTTAGAAGCATGAAAACGTCAACTTTTGAGGCGGTGTTGCAGAAAATATATTTATTTGTTGAAAAGTGTAATCTTTTTGGGGCGCCTTAATATGTTAATATGATAGAGGGGTTTCAGGGGAAGGAATGAGTTGTATGTAAGAGGGAGGAGATCTAAAGAAGGTGTAAGAATAAAAGAGGTAGATGGTAAAGAAGCTTGTTAAAAAATAGAGAGAGAGAGAGAGAGAGAGAGAGTCATAGGCTCTACGAGACAAGCAAATTTATCTAAAAGCGAATATACAAACATCGACGACCTTAAGGTATGTAATTAGAGAACTAAAATTGAGGACAGCGCCAAGTGTAGGAATTTTGAATCCTTCAAACATAATAAACTTCCAGCAAATCAACGTATAATACTTTGGTAAAGTTTATTTACATTCAAAATTTCAGTCTGTAGATTTATATAAACTCTGTGATACTTTTTAATAAAAATAGACTCAATAATTTTCCCTTTATAAGTATTTTTTTCCTTAGCCAACATTTTAATATTATTAATGTTGAAATCAAAATAATGATCAAATTTCCAAGCGTGTTGTAATAATCCTTTTATGTTCACCGACTCTCGTTTTTAACCTTCTACCGGTTTCTCCAACATAAACTTTATCACAACATTTAAAATTAATAAGATACACGACTCCAGATAAATTTTCAAAGCTATTTCTATCCTTTTTACTTGACAAATATCGATCAAGTGTGTTATTATTTTTAAAATAAACATCAATATTAAATTGTTTTAGAAAACTTCTCAAGCGTTCAGAGAGACCTTGAACATAAGTTAAAGTAAGTTTATAATCAGAACTACTATAAGTATCAAGAAATTTATTTTTTTACTGGATGTATTATAAATTTCATTAATTCTTTCTTCAATAACGTTATTTATTTTAAAAAAGCGGATAATTGTTATTTAATAAATTACTTTTTAATTTATTTAAATTATCTTCTGTAACTTTTATATCGTGTAATGTAACACATCTGTCGGTTAATCCTTCAATTAAACCAATTTTATTACACAAGGATTATGGGAATGCTAATTCATGTATATGTTACTGTGGGGAAAAATACTTCTTTGGGACGAAAATTCGCTGACTTCTGAAGTCTGAGCGGATCAAAGTATTTTTTTAAATACTTAGAAAGGATGGTACTTCGATGGAGTATTGCACTCTTAAAAAAATTGTTTTAATTTGTTACTTAACTTTAAAAATGCAATTTTTTATATTTTACTATCTACTTATACCTATTTATTGATATTTCTTCAAAAAAAAAATAGAGGTTATTGAAGTTACTTTCGTTGAATGGAAATTTTAGTTGCAGATGAAATTTCTCCATTTGTTTCATTGTTATAAACACACTAAAATTTTGAATGTAAATAAAATTTACCAAAGTATTATACGTTGATTTGCTGGAAGTGTATTATATTTGAAGGATTCAAAATTCCTACACTTGGCGCTTTCCTCAATTTTAGTTCTCTAATTACATACCTTAAGGTCGTCGATGTTTGTATATTCGCTTTTAGAGCGGGTCAAAATACATGGGAATATATGTGTCGCATCTGTAGAACAGAAAAGTGTTTTTTTTTTGTGTGCTGGTGTTGTTAATCAAAGAATCCAGCAAAAAATTGACCTTTTTCTAAAATTTCATGAAAATGTCATATAATCATCTTAAAAATTGACAAGTAATTTTCTTTTATCCAAAATTTTTCTTCAACCATTTGTTTTAAACAATAAATAATCAAATTAATTATTATTCCTTCTTGTCACAACTATCATGAATTTTTAAAACATCTGCAATATTGAGTAATATTTCAGTTTTAAAAAACAGCGAGCCAATGCAATGGCAAGGCAAGTTTAAATCGTGGTAAAAAGAGGGGGTGAGGTGGGCCTCTGCCATCGCCCACTTCAGTGAGACCCAGCAAACGCATGACGGCTAGAACAGAAAATGGCATTAGGGTGTGGGAAAGAAGCCCGTGACCAGCAAAAAACCACTTAGTTTAAAACACTTGCGCGCTATGTTCGCAGATTAGGAAAAGGAGAAGTGGGAGAGTTAGGCAGAGTTATATACATTTCAAGAAAATATGAAATTGAACTTCTTTCATGAGGAAGTCTTAGGCTTTTGCATGCTTCCGCAAAGGATCTTAGGTATTAATTAATTCGTGCTCGTAAGTTAGCACTGACTTATATTCTTGGCGATTCATTTCTCTTTCGAGAAGAAGTCGCAGATGATGCGCTGCCTAGCGGTCTAGTCCGAAACTAGAATCCGTGGTACTGAGAACATTTTTTTCCAACTAAACCGTTCAACTTTTGTTTTTTAGTGATTCAAAGACCTGAAAATATCTGAAGTGATAATTGTTTTTGACCATGACCACGCGCCCCCCTCTTCACGTGTAAGAAACCATAGCAAAATCTTTAGACATCTTTCCCTATCCAAAAGACTTTACGTAATTTATGAATTTCGATTCCTGGGGCTTGATGATTTTTATTCTAATGCATTTTTGTCACTAAAAAGTTTTCATGAACCTCAAATAATTCTCCCTAGAGTTCAGGGTGCTGAAAATAAGTTAGATGGAAACACGAGGACAAACCGGCGAAACGCCCACATTGAGTGGACGAATCAACTCAAGCATGACTTGCTAGACTGCTACGATTCCAGCATTATCCCTGTTCGCCGAGGCTTTATGGCACGTATGCACACTCTGTGGTGCCAAAAACACCCGGAGCTTCAGCACGTTTCGCTTCAATCTTTGCGAAATCAGCGTGCCTACCTCTCGAAAAATGGATATGTACGCGGAGCGCTTCCCCAACCGCTGCTTGATCAAGCCATAATTTTAGTGTATGATGAATTGTCTAGTTCTTTATTTTGTTAAAATTAGGCTTTTTCTTCCGTCATTTATTTATCAACTTGGAAATAATTGGCGTCTCATTAAAGTAAAATTTCGGTTACTTTCTTTTAAAATGTACAAATAAAATAGGAACGCCATTACAAAGCTCCGCCCTTCATGCAAGAAGTAAGCGTTTTCTTCTCATTATTAAAAATGTTTCTGCATAATCTGTTATTTTTTTATTATTATTAATAAAGTACTTTTATATTTCTTTCAATTTTTAATTTGGTTTAAAGCGTTTTTGCCCTCACGAATTCCCTCTACCATGAGTTAGGGCAGTTTTTTTTTTTGAGGTTTAGTTGCTTTTTGTGAGATCTATTTTACTCTTGAGAAACGACACAGAAAGTTATGTCTGGTGCCTTAGCATAAAGGGTAAGTCAGAACTTTGTAGTACCCTTTCTTTCTTTCAATCCCTCAAAGTTGGGATTGGCGTTATAGCATATAGTGAAAATACGTAAAATAAAGCTTGAAAAGATGAAGAGAACACGGAAGCTACATAAAATGTTGACTTGATACATTTATAATATATATACTTATATTTATTTATTTCGAAATGTCAGAATTCGAAATTAAATACTTTAGATATTTATTGCTGGCTGACCTGATAAGTTTATATTTTATCACGAAATAAACAAATTTACAAAGGGCCTAATTGAGGATTTTGAAAATTCGAAATTAGGTGGTTATGAAATTTATTCCTGGGTGACTTGATAAATTTATAATTCACGTAGGAGTGAACACTCGCTAGTTTCATAATAATAAAATGGTCAATATGGAAAATTTTGTAATATAGAAATTGGAAATGTATTTGCCAAGGATCCATTTATAATTTCTTATTTCGTATATTTACAAATTTAGACACAATCAGAAATTGGTTTACAATTGGTGCATTTGCAGATGGTACATAGGTCATTCTGAGAGCTTCTGGCATGAGATTCTAGAAACGGTGAAGTGGACAATTTCTAAAAGTGTTCTTAAAAGCAAGTCTTTTAATGGCAGTTGGCGGAGTTTGCATTGCCTCCGTATGGTTTTTAGTATTCTTTAAAAAAAACACAAAGTCGATTTGTACCATAAAGCTCTCACGCGAGCATTTTCGGGCAACGATTTATTACCATTTTGAGACTGGTTTGTCAGCTGGCGAGTGTTTAAAACGCTCAAATAAAGCCTTTGGAGTATGAAGCCCTCCATAGTAAAGCGTTCACTGATGGTTCTCGGATATGCATCCTCCACAGCGCTAGATTGCGACTTTAAAAACCAATATCTTAGAAACGGCTCAATTTTGGGGGTTACACCTATTGACTTTTTTGTTTGCCGGACAAATTACATGTCGTTGGAATCGGAAAAATATGTAGATTCCAAATACATTACTTTCCAATCGCGGATTGCAGAATTAGGAAACTTTTAATTTCAAAATTTTCTCCCATTTTCCAACAAAGGACCCCTGAGGGAAGGGATGGTCTGTCCAATCTCGCAAGTTCACTCGAACTCCAAAGATGCGAGCTCCAAATATACGAGCACTCCACAGATACGAGCGTCTCGACTCCAAAGTAGCAAGCGGATTTTCCCATCCCAGTCGAGAGTGAGGTGCGCGCGAATGCGCGCTGCTTTGAATTCAACGTTTGTTCATTGCGAATTGCATACGCGCGCATGCGCGCCGTAGGTCTGTGTGCGTTCTCACACATTACCCCCGAAATCTAAACATCGCATGAGTGGGAGCCCCTTTCACGCTCGTATCTTTGGAGTTCCAGATTCCCGAGATTCTCGTATCTTTGGAGTTCGAGTGTAGCTATTCTAAAGGTGAATGCTCTCAGGATTGAGTGCAATATTACAACTGGAGCATATATTAATGATCAAAAAGTTCACACGATTCATGAATTCTTCCCAACCGCCCCACCAAGATATAAGATCGTTCAAGTGCCGTCACACATCATTTATCTTTCGATCATCGTGAAGACAATATATCATATTTAGCTCCGCATAGTTGACCAAGACGGAGAATCGGTGAATTTTCGAGGAGAGACTATAACTATCCGATTACTCTTAAAGTCAACGTGATGGGTATCGTTTATAATCGTAAAGTGGGTGCAAGTTATACAGGGTGTCCCAGTACTTAAGGTACATTTGTATATTTCTGAATTCCTGATGAAAAATGGGGTTGAAAATAACAATAAAAATTTGTTGTAAAGTTAATAATTGATGAGTAATTAATAATTAAAGATTAGCCAATCGGAAGCATGCGTTAGATGGACGACAGCCAATGTGGCACTGATGAGGGTGTGTGCGCAAAAGAGTAATTTTAAATTTGCAGGAGGTTGTGAATACCAATGGTGCAACTTCACACGGCAACTGAGATACGAAACTTAGAAAAATTCTTTTCCTTTAGAATACACGTTGAATTATTTTAATTTCCTTCGAGTATTTCTAATTCTGTAGAATTCAAGCGAATTCTTAAAATTCACTTGTGCTCCTTTGAATTCTTGTGAAGTTTTTTGCAATTTTCTTGAAACCTTTACAGTACACCTTAAATTATTTTGAATTTCTTTTGACATTGGATGTTAGCACGTCCATTTTGGTTATTTTGACACTTATGAGTTTTTTGTCAAAATTTAAACACAACAATTTGGCGAAAGGCGATCAGCGCCACAGTTTCGCTGTTTCTCCACTGAGTCAAGTTGGGAACCAACTTCCTGTAGGCTGGAATGACTGGCGTGACATACCCCTGGCGAATACTCAGTCGGTAACAAGGCTTCATTGAAAAATTATTTTCTCCATCTTGGATAAGTAAGGCGACAAATGTAAGTGATTTTAAAATAAAAATTGTAGAATCACATTTTTTGTAATTTTGAGTTATAGAAATATTTCAATGCAGATCAAATGTATTTCAATGTTGAATTTTGGTAGAGGAAAACACGGTTTAACTATAATTTTAAGTTATGTGTTTCATAAACTCTTCCTGCTGACAAAAACTGACATATGTGTATAGAATTAAATAAAATTGATGTCAATTGAGGGTTGGATCGAAAAACTCGCCCAGCGCTTGAGATCGGGTAGAAGTATTGTCCAAACGTCTGGGTGGACGGAAATTTTTAAAATCAAAAAATTAATTTTTGAAAAGTATAGGCTTGTAGATAATGACGAGACAGAACTTTTTTCTATTTTCTATTTTTTGATTAGATAATTATTTTTAATAACAAGCGTAATAAGCTAAAAAAAAATGTGTCCCCAAATTCAATTAGTTTTTAAGAAATAAATCGTCGTAAGTTTTGCAAATATTACTGAAACTGTTTAAAACTTGATATACGAACAAAATATACCCTAGCGATGCTCAAAAAACAAAGAAAAAGTCAAAAATCGCCTATTGTTTATTAATATTTAATTGCAAATTGAGACAGATCGGTAACCCCATTTTTCAGTTTCGCCGACAAAAAGTATCAAGGGTACTTTAGAGTTGATACAACTTCCAGCGAGACATTTGTTTCTTATTATTGAAAGAAGATTTGTGGAAATTTTCAGATCGATTCATTGAAAATTGGCGGAAATATGCATTTTACAATAAAGTATGAGGTGCCGCAAACGATAGCTCCATGGGTACTGAGCACCATCAGTCATCGGATTAGCCGTTTGGATTTACAGAACACAATATTTTCAATGATTTTTTAATAGTTATCTGCTTAAAAGACCCCCTCCACCTCCCCAAGAAATATTGAAATGACAAACTATGCTTTATACGGTTGCTTAGTTAAATAATTCTATTATTATTCTTTCTAACACAAATATATCACATAAACTCAAGAGAAACGGTCTGTAGGACGACAATAATTTAATCAATAACGGTAGTTAAAGTCTCCCTTCTGCAAAGTACGCTATTTCTTCCTTTCACCTATAATCTAAAATTGTCAAGTACACCAAACATCCTCTAACAGCTTCACATGCTTGTTTTCAAGGAGGGTAGGACAAAAAGTATGGTGTAAATCAAGGGCGTATAGCTATTTTGCCTCGTCTGACTGCCGCCCTCGCTTTGCTCGGGCAGCAAATTTCCACTCGTCAAAATAGCCTTCTTCACGCCCTCGATACACAATATTTTATTGTTATATTAATAAAATAAAAATTTCTTTCACGAAATAGCACGAAAGGTAATGAAATTCTGCGTATAATAGAGTCCAAGTTGAAAGAAAAATGTCAATATTATAAAAAGATGCCGGCACCGTGGGTCGGCATTTTACCGGACCGTCCATCATGCAGTTCGCCGGACCGCGTCCCTCCCGCCTGGCGGGCTGGCTATATAGACATCAATGGTATGCACATTAAGGTGAATATCTGCCGTCACGTGGGTCCGATCGATCGGACCGTGGGCCGGCAGATCGCTTGCAGTTGGCGGGCATTTTACTATCTAGAATTGGTCATAATAAGATCTACAAATTTTCCATTATTAATTTTTTTATTGGAGAAATAATTTTCGTTTTAATCATGAAAGATACTGTTAAAAACGAAAATTTAAATTTTCCTACTAAAAGCGAAAATTTCTAACAATAGAGATACCTTACTCCTTAATCGCAGTGCGTGATTAAAAGAACACATTTTTAAATTATAAAAACAAGACAACGAAAATACTCTGTTTCGATATCAATGCTTATTATGAATTTTAATACGAGGGCTGTTTGATAAGTAAGTGACGTTTTGAATTTTTTTGCGCAGTAACTTTAAATGCACCACTTGATAAATACTATGGGAACTTTGCACAATCAATTTGAATGGTTAAGAAGTGGTTTACTGAGTTCCGTTGTTGTCGTACAAGCACAAGTGACGCCGAACGTTCAGGTCGCCCAAAAGAGGTTATCACGCTAGAAATCGTCGATGAAATCCATGGAATGATATTGGACGATAGGAGAATGAAAGTGCGTGAGTTGGCTGAGGTTTGGCGATGTTCAGCCGCAATCCGAACGAGTTTTTGCATCGTTTCCTAACCGTGGACGAAACATGAATCCACCACAACACACCAGAGACCAAGGAACAATAAAAAAAGTGGGTTTCTCCGAGTGAACGTGCACCAAAGAAGGCCAAGGTGAGTCTGTCGGCCAACAAGGTCATGGCCACAGTTTTTTGGGATGCACGCGGTATCATTCACATCGATTACCTTCAGAAGGCGGGAGGCTCAAATCATATATTAAGAGAGTGCAGTTGATTATAACGTCAGTATTGAAATGAGCATTGACGTGTTCGAACACAATCGTCAGTTAACCTTTGCACGATTTTAAGATGGCTTCTACTTGTCAAAATTGTTTAAGAGTTTTTTCACGAGTAGATACCTTGAAGAGACATCAGATGTACTCATGTAAAAAAGCACAGAATCTCTCTTCCCACATGAATAGCTATGATAAATCTAAAAGCTATGAAGTTGTTCCCCTCAAATTGTCTCATGATATTCCGAAAACGATTCAAAGTGATATTAAGAACAATGATGATACTGATGATAGTGATAGTTCAGTTATTGCATAAAACGTAAATATGATTCAACTGTCAGCACAATGTCAAAGTTATGAAGAGAAATTATACGTATATAGATAAACATGTGGTGAAAGGCAAGGAGGAGAATATTACGGAAGAGCATGAGATAGATAGTGAAGAGAATAAAGAAGATAAGCTAAATGATAATAAGATGGAAGAAAATATAGATGAACAAGAGATGCAAGAAAAGATAGATGATGAGGAGGAGTAGAATGAGGAGAATGAGGAGCTATGCTATCCTGAACGTTGTATATTGCTTCATACTAATCCAAACGATCTTGTATATAAGTTGCAATTTTGAATTAATAGTCAGGGCCGCATTTAGCCTTCTTGCCGCCCCTGGGCAGTAGTGAACTTGCCGCCCCCCCCATCTTTTTTATTTTGGCCCCGAATTTTTTCGACAAAAACCAATGCGAACAAAATCGTTTGTTGTTTACCTTTTGCATCAAAATCTGTTCATCAATTAGTATATGGTCATAGATAATAAACAAAACAAATCCAACAAGTTTTTTCATCACTGTTTGTATTTTTCAAGAATACTTTTTACACTATACAAATAGGATACTTAGGAACTAGCAATATTTTTTTTAGTTTTTTGAGAGAACCAATATTTTCCTTAGATAAATACTCGCCTCACTATTTTATTGGCAAATTGCGTGATTAAGTTGTCAAAGTCTAAAGAACGGAATAACTGAGATTTGATATACAAAATTGCTAAGCTGTTAAGGCGATCTTCTTTCATTGTGGAACGCAAATAGTTTTTTATTATTTTCAAACAAGAAAACGATCTTTCTGCGCTACACTTGGTCACAGCAATAGTAATGAATATTCTATAGGCAATTTCAACATTCAGAAACACACCAGACAATTCATTTCTACGGAGAAATCTTAATAACTCTAATGGAGACTTTTGTTGAATTTTTTTGGCATAACAAAATGATAAAGTACATCCTGCTACATATATCTAAGAAAACTGATAACAATTATTGCATAATTTAGAACTTCAATTTACTCGCTTCTCGGGAACCAAAATTGAAATCTATTTGCAAATCGCCCATATACGTCTGTAACGTTTCAATATCCGCGTCAAACAAAAAGTATACCGATAATTTTTAGAGGTAGTGCAGATATGTTTTGGTGTAAAGTGTGCGAAAAGAACAAACTATTACACTGCAGTCCAGCCGAAAGACGTAGCAGGTGAAATTTGTCATTGACACTCTTTTTCGACATACCTGCTCAGGAAAATAACCTCTACGCACATGTCACTTGTTATTCTTTTTCGTTCAAGAGTACACATTTTGCCACTGTTAATTTTAAATTATATCTCATTTCACTTACGTTTTTTGGACTTCTCTGTCGTCTTTTTTTTTATTCAGATCGATTTCCTGCAGCTGGGCAGATACGCACAAAAGGTGCAAGTACGAATAGATCACTTTACTCGCATCTTTTCATATCAGGGGCGGTCAACGCAATGGGAAGTAAGCGGCAATGGATACCCAGAGCTAGCGCAACGTACAATTGATCTTGGAACTAAATCATATGTGCATGTGTTAGTGTACGTATATCTATATCTAGTTATTTTCATTTGTTTTATACATTTTATTATAATTTAAGGAAAATGAAAGACTTAATGCAAAATTCGAAGAATATGCCAACACATATGAGGACGAATAGCAATGAATTTTATTGAAAATAGATCGATCAGCAACATTTTCACGGATTAAATGCCTTAAAAGCACAAACTTGAACATGGCGGAAGTCTGGAGAAACGAAACTCGAAACAATGAGGGTTAGCCGTGGGGTACTGCGCGCGCGACTCTACTGTGAAAATCGGCCAATAATATAAAGAATAAATGGCATGCGAACGTCCCTGATTGGCCAATTTCTTGAAATCATTCAGAAAGCACTAGAAACATCTAGAATGTTGTGGAATGCAGAAGCATTGTGTATAATTGCTTCCGTGATCCACATTTAAATTTCAGTTATCCGAGCAGCATCAACTTGCCATGTTCACTGTACAATAGCAAGTGTTCCCATGTTCAAGAGTACAAGTGTTCTTGAAAAATGTCGGACGTTCAGAAGCAAATTAAGTATATCCCTAATAGCACGGAACGTACCCGGGAGGTGTAAACTATCCGCCGGTTGGGAACGTTCCACTGGAATTTTCCAAACAAAAATTACCGTTATTGTTATTATTATCAATAAATATCGCGTAAACCGTAAGTGATAGGTCAAACTCGTTCAGTCCATTCCGAGGCTATTTTAATGTTTGTATTATTCATGGTTTAGATTATACACCCAACTACCACCTTTATGCGTGTATTTTGTTTTGCGAGTCGAAAATCATGTCCGAGTTAAGATGTGATTCGTCGTATGGTGGAGAGTCATTGTTGTACAGTCCCACCAAAACTTCTGTTACAGGGTGGGGGGAGGGCAAGGAGAGGAAACCGAGAGTCGCAATTGGTTGATGATTAAACTGTGAAATTACTAAATTTATTGGAATATAATAATACATAAAAGATTGTGAACTTTACACAACACAATAGTACAGACGTTATTCCTATTATGTTTATTCTACATATTTTTAATGTTTCCCATAGAAAATAGGAAAAACGGCCATGGTCGGAAGAACAAAATAAAAATAAATTCGCATTCACTCTTTGACATATACATTAAAGTTGAACCAATTAAAAATTGTATACATTAAAAATACAATTAGATGTTAATACTTTATTCAAAGCTAAAATAGAAAGAGTCGTGTTAGAAGAAAGAGCGCTTACGGGAATCGAACACGAATCTCCGGGGCAGCAGAACGGAGACTTTCTCTTGTGATAAAACAAATTATGACGTTTAGGAATTTGATCATCCCCATGAACCTCTGCGCATATGACGTCATTCGGCAATGAAATTCCTATTTTAAATGGGAATTTTAGCAAAGCACTACATTCTAGTGTTTTTCGTCTCATTGCACCTTCCCATTGAGAATGGCCATTTTTCTAACCTATTTGGCAACTTGTGTTATTTAAACTGCTAGTTATTACAACTACGGTTTTATTATTTAATTTGCGAATATCACTTTTTCCTAACTTCAATTTGCTATCGAAAATAGTAGTCTTTCCAACTCTAAATGGCAATTATTAAGCTTTGAGTATACTCATAATTGATATGGAAAAAGTATTTCTTTGTATCGTTGTGGAAATTAATACTATTTTCTTGACTATATCCTACAATGCCACCGAACTCTTGTACAAATAAATATAATAATGCCAAATTTTACAACCAATAGTTTCTCCTTGCATTTTTAGGACTATTTGTTTAGGATTTGTTTCTAGTTATCAGGAATACCTAGGATTTGACAAGAGTTTATCACAAACTTCACAACATCGATTAAGTAAGCAAATATGTAAATTGTAATAAGTAAGTTGAAGAAAAAGTTCAAAAATTAATTTTTCAATAAAAACATGATTTTTTATTTTTGTCCGAAGAAACAAAATTTTATTTTGTTTTCAGGAATTACAATAGGAGCATTTTGTGGTATTTGCGACGAAACCCTTATAAAAACATCCAGGTATGTTCAATTTCAATTCTCAACCAAACTTTCTCGGAGAAGATGTATTTTTAATACCTGGACAACCAGGATTAATTTTCAGTACGACGAAACTCTTATAAAAACATCCAGCTATGTTGAATTTCAATTCTCAAACAAACTTTCTCAGGGAATAAGTATTTTTAATACCTGGACAACCAGGAGTAATTTTTAGTACGACGATGCCCTTTTAAAAATATCCAGGTATGTTCAATTTCAATTTTCAACCAAACTTCCTCGGAGAAGATGTATTTTTAATACCTGGACAACTAGGATAAATTTTCAGTACGACGAAACTCTTATAAAAACATCCAGCTATGTTCAATTTTAATTCTCAATCAAACACCCTCCAAGAAAATGTTTTTTCAATACCTGGACAACTAGTTTTAATTTTTAGTGCGACGAAACCCTTATAAATATATCCAGCTTTGTTTAATTTCAATCTTCAAACAAGCTTCCTCGGAGAAGATGTATTTTTAATACCTGGACAACCAGGATTAATTCTCAGTAAGATGAAACCCTTATAAAAACATCCAGCTATGTTCAATTTTTATTCTCAATCAAACCTTCTCCAAAAAAATGTTTTTTCAATACCTGGAAAACTAGGTTCGATTTTCAGTACGACGAAACACTTATAAAAACATCCAGGTATGTTCAATTTGATTTTTCAACCAAACTTCGTCGGAGAAGATGTATTTTTAATACCTGGACAACTAGGTTCAATTTGTAGTACGTCGAAACTCTTATAAAAGTATCCAGCTATGTTCAATTTCAATTCTCAACGAAACTTCCTCGGAGAAGATGTATTTTTAATATCTGGACAACCAGGATTAATTTTCAGTACTACGAAACTCTTATAAAAACATCCAGCTTTGTTCAATTTCAATCATCAACCAAACTTCCTCGAAGAAGATGTATTTTTAATACCTGGACAACCAGGATTAATTTTCAGTACTATGAGACCCATATGAAAACATACAGGTATGTTCAATTTAAATTCTCAACCAAACTTTCTCGGGGAAGACGTATTTTCAATACCTGGACAACCAGGATTAATTTTCAGTACGACTATACACTTATAAAAAATCCAGGTAAGTTCAGTTTCAATCTTCAACCAAACATCCTCGGGGAAGATGTATTTTTAATACCTGGACAAGCAGGATAAATTTTCAGTACGACGAGACCCTTATAAAAACATCCAGGTATGTTCAATTTCAATTCTCAACCAAACTTCCTCAGGGAAGATGTATTTTTAAAATACACGTCACTCTTTGGAAAATATTGGTTTTTTAAATCGAAAAAATGTCGAGTCTGCTTGACTTAAAATGGATTCGGAACTATAGGATACGATTGAAAATTTAAAGGACACCAACACAGTGAATTTCAAAGACACCAATTTTCTATTCTCATTATAGATTTCCTCAAATCAAATGAATATCACCACTTTTTCTTAAACTTGAAATTTTTCTAGAACAAATAGATTAAACAAATATACTGTTTTTTCTTGCGCTTCGCGCTTGATAACGCATTTATCTTGCGCTAGGCGCTCGGTCTTTAGATTTCCCCAACATTTCTGCACAGAGAATTTGAAATTAAAGGTCAAAGCATGGACAACTGTAATTTGATGATTGTGAATTCTCTATTGTGAAAGTTTTTCCGGCTTTGAAAAACACATTCTCATCACGTTTCTCGCGCTTCACACTCGATTTTGTCCAGAATGCGGACTTTTCTACATTATGTTCCACACTTTTATATCAAATTTATATTGCATTTATTTATGTACCTCGGTCTATTTTTGTAACAAGAGTTTAAAACGAATTTGTAGATATCTTTTGGTCGTATAACCTTGGTCTTTTCCTTTTCTTCGTCTTCTATGTGGTTTTTCACGAAATCTATTATTATATCTCTAAACTTTTTTTTTACGATTAGAAGAAAATATTCGTCCTATTTAAAGAATAGCGATAACAAATTTGGAGATCCTTTTTGGGTAAACAACATTTGTCTATTAATTTTTTTTCGTACCGTGTGTCGTTTTACGAACAATTAAATTTTCTGTTTTGAATGTTATTTTTTACGAATAAAACAAAAACTACAAGTCATATCAAAAAAACATTCAGGACTAATTTATAGCTCTTTTTTGAATCAGCAACTTTTGGCTATTTATTTTTGCCATAGCTTGTTTCGTTTGTCTGGAAATTTAATTTTTTTATTTTTAATGCTGTTTCATAGGAATAAAACAAAAAGTATCTGTCCTGTAAAAAAGTGATTTCATCCAATTTGTAGATAACGTAATATTATTTCAATTATCGTAAAAAATTACACTTCAGAAATTAACATATTATCAATACAAATTTGCTTCGACGCGTAGAGAAAATTGACATTTTTGCATCGATTTTTCTGACCTGGTTCCTGAGTGACATTTTCTCTAGTATATTAATATACCGAAGACAAAAAAATCGATGGAATGGAAATTATTCGAGTTAGAGAATCGAATAACAAAGATTAATGCGAATCATGGTCTATAATCTGTACGTAAAATTTTCAATCGGTCTCATACCAGAAACTCCAATCTTCAGTTACATTAAAAAATAAAAACTTACTCCCGAGGAATTGAGTTTTTGAACGCGAAAAAAATTCTTGTTCTGTAAAAGTTAACGAAACGCTAGTAAATCGCAAAAGAATTTTGAAGTTAGAATTTCCGTGGGTTTGCAAATTGGTTTTGGTGCCAATGAAACATCGAATTTTCAATTTTTTACAAAAATAAAAACTTACTTCCTCCATATGGGAATGCTGATGAAGTTATTATTAAATGCACGAGTTCATTTTGTAAAGAAAATCCTTCTAAAATTATTGGATCAAGGAAAAATTGAAGAAGTGTCGAGTCTTTAACGAACGTAACCTCGTTAACATAACATAGTCAATTGAATATGCCTATTGATTTGACTATGTAAAGTGTCAGAATGATTTAGTTTCCTGGAGGTATATAAATTAATATCTTTATTTTTTACAGCTGCCTACAAGTCGTAAATAATAATTATAATTGTGATCTTACATGTTTCAGTTTTTTTACGTGTTTGTCATTTCACAAAAGTTAATAAACTGCCGGATGAGTTGTTCGTAGGTTACGTATCTTTTATAATTTTGTTTTGAAAAATTTACATCATTTACGTACATTAAAAAGTAATTTTTTAATATAAAAGTCATTGTAACTACTTAATCAGTTATTTCATTGTTAACAGCAATTATGAAAATGTTAAAAATTGTTTCGTAAATATTGAATTTGAAATGTTTTCAAAATAGGAGAGAAAACAATTAAGCCGGGTGATGTGAAGAAATTATATTACACGAAACTTGATGAAATTAAGAAAATCTGCGCATGTCAATATCTCGGGCGTAAGTTTTTATTTTTGGTTTAAACTGAAAATTTCACTTTTTATCATGATCCGCGACCGAGCTTGTTCTCATTTTATGTTCCTGTCACTTTGAGATGTTACCCTGCCGATTGAACGGCACTGAAACAGCACTCAAACGGCACTGCCCAGTGCCGTTTCAGCGCTGCTCGTTTAAAGCTACTCAGATTCCAGACTTAAATGCCTGCAGAAGTTTCCTTTATATCTGCGACTAGGCTACCAAGTAGACCAGCTGAAAGGGATTAAAAATTAGAAATTGAAATTTAAAAAATTTGTAAATTACCGCTGCAAAAGTT
The DNA here is from genome assembly GCA_011634705.1 of Andricus grossulariae. Taxonomy (NCBI): domain Eukaryota; kingdom Metazoa; phylum Arthropoda; class Insecta; order Hymenoptera; family Cynipidae; genus Andricus; species Andricus grossulariae. The sequence continues at coordinate 191,809,121 of JAABKJ010075445.1, read as the reverse complement.
ACAAATTCAGAATCTACGGGTTTCGATAATTTCAGATATCTAACTTTTTTTTTTTATAAGTTTAAAATTGGAAGCAATATAATGTATCTCGTGAATGGAATGAGATACGCTAAAATAGACAACGTTTTTGAATTCAACTCCAGAATAGTATATGAATTTTTTCGAAAAATCGAAAATTCAAATTTTGATTGCACAAAAAATAATTAAAAATTAAAAATTCCATTTTGCGATCAAAATATGCAAGATACAAAAAAAGATGAAGATACAAAAATCGTGCACTCAAGAAAGATCTACAAATTTGTTACAAATAACGTTTTGGCAGTAATCGCCGCCACGGCATCGTCACCCTGGACAACCCTCCTCTGTTATCAAACAACATGACCTTCCCTCTCGAATGAAATATAGTAATCCCCACTTTATTTAATTTTAAATAATGTTTGAATTAGTCTCAATCCACAGACTAACCTCAAAGTCTTATCTTTAATTTAAGCCAATAAAATTTAAAAAACTCTTGACGGATTCTTGAGATACGACTAAAAATGTCCATGCGTGTCTGCGCCGAGTTTCAGTCGCTATAGCAGCGTGCTTGGTCGACAGCCCTGATCGCCGACTGAAACTTGACGCAGATACGCTTTGATATTTTTTATCATATCTTGAGAACCCATGAATATTTTGAAGTTTTTATGGAATCAAGTTATAGATAAGATTTCAGCGATTAAATTATGTCAATATATTTCTTTCCCCATAAGTTTCCTAAGCCACAGCACAAGTGAAAGTTCAGGAACAAAATCTGAGAAGTTCGCGGCGATCGCCGGTCTTGCGGCCGGCAGCGGTAATCGTCGACTGAAACTTGGCATTTGAGTATTTTACATTTTTATAGTCGTATCTTGAGAACCCGTGCAGATTTAGTAAAAGTTGTATTGCCTTAAATTAAAGATAACACCTCAAAGACTGGATTCTTTAATTAATACTATTTTTGTTAAAATACTACATTCTTCGTCAAATTTACGTAAAAACTAATTACACCATGTTAAAGCTCACTTTATTGGGCATAAGACAAGCCCACATTTGTTTATATACGGAAATACTTTTGAAAAATAGCCTTCGCGAAAAGATAAAAAAAGCCGTATTTTTTCACGTCACTTTGCGGTGGCTTGACTTTCAATGAATAAACAATGTTCAAAATTTGAAGAAAAAAAATGAATAAATGCTTTGGTGTCTTGACTATACATACATAAGCGATACATTTCAATATAACAATAAAAATTAAAGTAAAGTGCAATAGGAGATGATAAAGTCAAAAGAGTTTTGGACGTGCGTGATAGAATTTCCTGTGAAAGGATTCAGTTCTTTGGCGAGAAAGCGTGCTAGGTTGCAAGTTGGTGAGTTTATTGCGCTGACGATCGGTCTGAGTGGAATGTTGTCTTTGTGGATTTTTGGGAGTCCGTAAAGTTTTGAGCCATTTCCCCCTCCATGAGGATTGGCATGGGATGACTTTGGCGACTCGGTACGGACCTCTAAGTACCCTCTGATGACTTTTCATCGTAAAGTCACTCTTGTATGGCATCGGTATCGATTTCAAGCCCATTTTTGCAAAACCTTAAATTTGAGTGTTTTTTAGTGAAATTTCGAGATTTCGCCCTCAAGGAAGAGACTGAAGATATTATCCAATTTCAAAGTGCGCTGAGTTTTGGATTGGACTGGACCACTTTTACGCCCCCAGACGTTTCCTGGACGCACAATGTTGGTTTTTCGCCCCAGCCTACTTCTGAGCCCACTATTCGCCGTACAAAACTTGATGTTAAAGCCATGATGTTAACATCCCTAGAATGTCCTTGGGACGTTCCTATAGGACGTACAATGTCAGTCTAATCAACGTTTCTAAGACGTCCAAAGTCCTAAAGATGTCCTGAAGACGTCTTCAAAAAAAAGCACGTTCTCGGGACATCTTTCGTACTGACATTAGACGCCTTAAGAGCATCCCTAGGATGTCCAAAAGACATGTTCCAAAAGACGTCTTAGGGATGTCCCGAATACGTGTCTAGGACAGCCTTAATTTTTTTGACCATTGCGATAAATATATTTTTATAACGAATTGCTGACATAAAGTCAATAATATCTTCAAATTAAATTCTTAATACTGTGTAGAAAATTTTTCGTGCGACAAGAAAGCGGCATGGCGCCGCCAGGCCTTCGAAAAAAGCAGCTTGGCGGTGCTAGGGCCCGCCAGGCCTCGACTACACCACTGGATACAATTCCTAAATCTAAATATATTTACCTCTAATTGATGCGGTTTACGAATATATACTGCTACTTGATCAATGCCAAAAGGAGCCATCATAAGACCATATTTAAATTTATTGAAGGTATCAGAAAACCATTGGAATAGAGCTGCGAAAAAAAGCTGATTGTTAATGAATTATAATATGAATAAGACATCATTGTTTCTTAATAAGTTAATCCTGAACCAAATATTTATTGAATAAAATAAAGTTTTCGTATGTAGATTTTTATAGTTATATTCTTTCTCCAAATTATTGTTTCTTAAATTTAGTATTTATGCACGGTCGTATACACAGGTCCGGGGGCTCTCGTAGTGGGGGAAGTTCCCTTATTGAAGCTTCCGTTTATGTCACAAAGTTGCCACTTCTGGTAGTGGCGTAATAGTAGAGTAGAAAAAGTGGCAGATTAATTTGAAATTTTAATTTCAAGAAGTCAATTTAATCCAGATGTATTCAATAATTTGAATAATGTGTAGACCCGCCCCCTGCAAGCGGGGCTCTGCAGAGGGTGTTTCTTATTTCCTTAGCTTCTCGTGGGACATTTAAATGAAACACGAAAAAGAAAACAAAAACAATGAGGGGCCCGTTCCGGGTCCCTCTTCTAACCCACCGCCAGTGGTGGAAGGCTCCTCAGGGCGCAGTCCACCACGAGCGGTGCGAACTTCTGGAGCCTTTGCGGCTCTAGATTACCCACTCAATCTGGGGGCCCTGAATTAGCCTTTTAATGGCTGAGACGGGAATCCCCATGATGCAGATTAATCTGCACCTCAGCAAAGGCGTCTCAGCGGTTCTGGCCAGGCGCTTGTCAGTGGTGCAGGCAGGAATTGCCCTAATCCAAGGACCCTGGTTATACAGGGAAAGGATTAGTGGCTTGTCAGGATGTGGCTCCATATATAAGGGGCCACAAGTAAAAGCGCCAAGGGCATGCATAGCCATCAAGGGTATGGATGCGATCTTGGTGCCTAAATTCTGCTCTTGAGATCTCATCGTTATTAAGGCGAGACGCAGGGGCAGTAGCAGAGAAAGGCTATAGGTGTTTATTGACTCGGCTTATTTCCCTGGCGATGCCGGGGGACCTCCGCCGCCTAGAGAGGTGGAGGCTCTAATTCGGCACTGCGAGGAGAACAAAATCCCTCTGCTATTGGGCTGTGATGCAAACTCTAACCACGCGGTGTGGGGAAGCACAAACATCGAAGACAGGGGGAAAGATTTAATTGAATATATAGCAGGTACAGAACTGGAGATTCTGAATCGGGGTGATACTCCTACATTCCAGACTAAAAATAGGAGTGAGGTTCTCGATTTGACTCTATGTTCCGGTGCACTGAGGAGCAGGGTAGTGGACTGGAGAGTCTCCGATGACGAGTCTCTCTCGGACCACAAATATATCGTGTTTCGATTAACCCTAGGAAAACCCGTGGTTTCTAAGATCAGAAACCCCAGGAATACAATTTGGGTCTCGTATAAAGAGGAACTCAAATGGAGGCTTGCGGAATTTCCCACAAGCTATGGTACCGTTGATGAGTTAGAGCACGCCGCGAATTTTCTGCGAAGGGCTCTGAATACATCATATGAGAGCAATTGCCCTACAAGTACAAATAATCTAGGAAGGGAGCAGAATGGTGGAATACCCACCTAGAGAGACTCCACAAAAAGACCAGAATGTTGTGCAATAGGGCAAATAGAACTAAATTGTCTTCGGACTGGGACATCTATAAGACGGCCCAGTCTGAATACAATAAAAATATAAGAAAGTATAAGCGGGAAGATTGGCTATCCGGCCCTTCAATTATTCTTTTTACCAAAAATTCCACTCTTTTAATTATTGAAAATTCTTCTTTTTTAATTTAAATTCTGCACTTGTTGGGCTTTAAAATAAAATTTTCTATATAATTTCAGGTTGGAATGTCAACTATTTTATTTGTTATTGACAATACTTACTTTTTGGCTTGCAAATTAGTCGCTTTTCTTAAATTGATTTCATTAAATAACTGGGAAATCATTCTTGGTTGAAAGTTAGAGTTGTCTTTTCATTATGAATCTAACTATATAAAAATGCATTTTTGAAAAAAATGCAGTTGTATAGCTTTAGTTTCTTCATCAGGACGGCATATTTCACAGAAAATACCTTCCGTATCTACATGTTACATCAACTGTCTACGAAGAAAAAAGTTGCCATCATTCTCACATCGACAGTGAGGACTTCAATGCCTCAAGTCGATCGGACCTCGGAAAAATAGATATATGTTTCAAAACTTTCAAAACCATGAAACTTTGTCCCAACATTCATCAGTTTACATGTAGAAAGTAAAGAAAAGTATGGTCAAAAGATCTGTAAATGGTGCGAGAAGCTTCTTAGTGTTAATCTCAAGTTCAATAACACTTAGTATCTGAATGTATACAATAATTTTTGTTTTACATTTCTTCATACGTCATATTTTTCTACATATAATCACTAATAATTTTCAATTCAAACAAGACATACTTGACAACCCTCTTCTCTGTGGAATGTTTCCATCGCTAAAAATAAGTTTGTCCATAAAATTTGCTTATTTTATGTTTGCATTGTTTTCGTCTTTCCAGAATGCTTATCAGCTAGAACTCACTGCGCTAATTCCAAGTGGTAGCGAATAGTGTATATTGGTTCATTCACAAAAACCGTATTTCCTACTGATTTCTGTGTTGACGTCCATTCAACCTAGAATGTGTATGAGAATTTGCCGGAATTTTAAATGATTTAATCGTATTTTAAAATTTTATTTTGTATTTTATATGATTTCAAGGGATTTTTGATACATTTCATTAACAGGCCATTAATGGGCTAGCAATATATATCATTATGTACGTGATATGATACGACTTAATTGGAATTCACGAAATTGGAAGTTTTTGATACCAATAACGACAAAACTAGAGGAAAAGAAATATAAATACAAGGAAAAGAAATCACCAAGGGAAATATTACATAGGGGTTACCGCAAAACTTCATGACAAATGTGTATCATTTGTCCCTGACCATTTTTTACTCTTCCCTGTCTACTAATATTCAAAGACAAGAGTGTTAAACTTGTGACGGTTACCAAGTGGTGCATTGCATCCTGCTATTTGAAATTGTTCATCCTACTCTTTTAAAAAGTCAGTTTAACTTACCAAAACACAAAATAGTAATTTGAACAAAATTCACAGACGAAAAGCTGCGCTTCAATTTAAAATAGTTAGAGTTAAAATGGTTTAGAGAGTTCTTTTAACGATCCACTTTTTTCCGTGTATCACAAATGTCTATTAGTATTTCAAGCTCTTAAATGTGACCTCCGTTATTACCCCAGCAGCTTAGCCATTAAAACTTGCTACAGGAACTCTATCTACCTGCGCCGTTGGCTAGAATAGATAGGAATAAGCCACTAAAATACCGCCATGAATAGGCCCAAGGTGACCACCATCTTAAGCAGGGGCCCCTTGTCCGTAAGCATGTCCGAACCAGGAAATTGAAAAAATATATATTTTGCAATTAGCGAGTTAAAAATAGGATATTTGGAATCTACGCATTTTTGCGATTCGAAACATATTTTCTGAACTAAAAAAATTTCAAACTTTACGAACAATAAATTCGGAAATCAATTATTCCATATATTGAACTTGCTGAAATTTCAAACATTTTTGAATCAATTACATATGTCTGGAATCGCAAAAAGTTGTAGATTCCAAATATCCTATTTTCGAATCGTTAATCGTAAAATATATACTTTTTTGAAATTTTGTAATGTTTGCCTGGTTACGAACGAATGCCCCCTCTGCCGGCAAGTATTCGGATGAAATATTATTTATAGACATCGTAAAACTACGCCTGGTTTTTTGAAAACTACTTTATGAGTAGCTATAGATAGAGGGTCATCGCCGGAATTGCACCCGCTGACCTGCTACGTATACCCCCACCATTGCGCTAAGCGAGTTACCCCTCACTTGCTTTTACAAAGCATATCTGACGTCGGATTAGAGGCGGACATACCCGAGATCTTGAAACTATGATGAATTTAAATTTAAAGTATTTTCGGGTTTCAATCGTGTGCATAACTACGAAACTTGCCGACGTTTCGTGAACATGGCAGTTCACTTTTTTAGGCCTACCTGAAACTGAAGTTTCAGCTTACGTTGTTCTTATATAGATTCTCTACAATGCCTATGATTGGCCAGAGCGCCCCATAGTGGGAATTGCTCGAACTTGATTGGCCAATCAAGTATTTTTTTAAAAACCCGGGAGGACGGAAAGCCAAATCGGATTGGTATGATATCCATTGTCCCTATTGATGTTATTAGGGTGTTTTAAGATTTCGATTGCTTCTCTATGTTTTTTTGGAAAAATATTGTTCGTTTTTGCCACGTTAGGCATGTCACTGCAAGATCTATTATTATTAACATGTTTCCAAAAGTATTTCGGGTTTCCAGAAATACTATGCTCTACATTATTAATATGACCATTACGGCAATTCTTACGTAAAAGTTTTCACCTAGCCCTCAAGTTAGAGAAAGCTTCGCGGTCTGTCTGATTCCCTGAAGTTTTAAATCGATAATGAGCCGCTCTCTTTTGGGCAAGCATATTAACTAAGTCTCGAGAAAAATATACGGGATATTTATCGCTACGAGTTCTCCGCCATGGTACATATAATTCAATTAAGTCATAAAAGACCGCGTAAAAATAAGTGACAGAATCCTCTATAGGTAATTGAGTAAACAATGCATCCCAATCTACTGTACCCAAAAAGGAAGTTATTGCTGCGTAATTCGCATTTTTTAAATCTAGATAAAAGTATGTATCAGAGCTTGACGCGATTATTTGCTATGGGAGAACAATATCTAGTGGAGGGTGGTATACATCGCTGGGCAAGAGAGGATCGGAAGATTGACGCACATTAGTTGCATACAAGGAAGTAGAAACCAAATCGAGTATCTTACCTGAAGTGTTCTGCAATTGGTTTTTTTTTAAAGGTTATAAAACCCGCATGTTTCAAAAAGCGCATTTGCGATCTCTCTTGCAGATGGCAAGGCCTCGTTGCTAGAGAGGATACGTAATCCTCGATCGTCATTGGTCCAGCGAATGTTAGATATAGTATAGTCGACAACGATGATTGTAGCCGTAGGTTTATTAGACTCAAGAGCAGATTCTATAGCGGTGCAGTGATTTAAATAAACCTCTGGACGTGATAGTGGCGGAATGTAAGCAGTTCCTAACAAAATGCGCTCATTTCCATTTAAGATTGTTACAAAAATCTGCTCGACAGAAGTAACTGGTGTTCGATATTCGAAGCTTCGAAATTTCGAGTGTACCGCAAGTAGTACTCCTCCACCTCGTGCAAAGTTACTCGATAGGTTATCCCTATCCCTTCTGTAGATAGTGTAGGTGTTCATACCCAACTCAGCGTTGAAGTGATTGGAATTGAGCCATGTTTCTGTCAAAATGATAACGTCGTATGTACATTCCGAGAGAGGAATAGCATGCTATACGTTGATAACTTTAGTTCGTAGGCCACGAACATTTTGATAATATATGTTAACGTTACATGGTGAGTCACATTGTTTACTTGGTGCAGACTTGGTGCAACGCTATTCGCGAGCATAGTCTATTCTACTGGCCGCTCTCGACAGAGCATTCTTGTAGGATAAACAGTCTTTGCTAAATACTGGGTTGAGTGGTTTTCGTTCTGATTTTGAACGTCAAATTCGATACTTCCGAGGGATTAAGGACAAAGGCGTCACTCGTTCATTAGTACGTATTATCAACATTTTCGACCGAAAACGTGCTCAGAATCTAGTAATTCATTGATAAAAAAACAAGACTTGCGAGACTAGTAATACCCATTTATATTGTTTTCTGAATTTTCCAGTATTAATGTTTTAATTTAGTACAATTACGCCATTTCCTTAGCCTCGCGTGCTCAAAGTAACCCAGAAAACAATAGGTGCCGGCACGTGATCGGCCCGACGGGCTAGAGACCAGCCTGCCTGCTAAAACACGCGTCAGGCTGGCAGAGTCGGAATGCGACCGAAGGGCGGACAACGGTCCGGCAGATTAGAAGCCCGTCGGTCGTGCAAAAGGCGAGGAAAGACGGGCCTGCGACTTGCCTGACCGCTGCAGGCTGATAGTGCGAGTAGATTGAGATCGCACACGCGCATGCGCATTTTGGATCAGCTGTTCTTGCCGTGTGTAATGGCGTTCACTCGTGAATTTTGCCTCGGATCGACGACGTGAGTGAAAAGTGCTTTCGTTCGCTTTGTTCGTTTAGTGTTTGCTTTTTTGGCGAGTTGCTTATACTTATACTTCTGAAAATAAATTATTTCGTGATATTGGGAGGAAGAAATTTTTATTTAATTTACATAACAAAAGATTTTTTAAATTTTAATCTACTCGCACACTCAGCCGGCATTTTGCCGGAAAGTCGGTCATGCAGTTTGCCGGACCGCGTCGATCCCGCCTGTCGAGTTGGCTATATATCCATCAATGGTATGCACATTATGGTGCATATCTGCCGGCAAGTCGGTCCAATTGATCGGACCACGGGCCGGCAGATCGCTTGCAGTCGGCGGGCATTTTGCTATCTGGGTATGGTGTCAAAGTTTTTATACATATACACTCATGTATCAGTCATCCTACTCTTCAAAAGTAACAAAGATGCTTTCAGAATTGATGAATTTTTTATCAATTTTCATGTTTTCAGGTTTCATTTATTAATTTAATTTCCGTATTTCGTATTTCTTACTCTAAGGAATATATATGTAGGTAGAAGAAGGAAAAAAGATGATAAAGTTGACCCTGTGTTATGATCAAGTCAACACTCCCGAATAATCAAACTAAAATTCCTGAGATAGTCAGGTTTAAACTCCAGAATCGTAAACTTTACACTCTGGGATAGTGAAGCTAACCGTAAAATTTTGACACTCCATGGATGGTACGCTAGACCATCTAGGGGGTTGTCCCATAGTTAGTTTCACTCAACATCACTACATCCCATTTCTTCACCTCTTCCCAGAATCCTTCATCTTTATTCATTAGCCCCGATACTCAATGTTTCTTCTTCATTCCAACATAAACGACAAGCTACATCACTATACCTTTTATTGCCTCTTTCTAAGTTCCTTTTAACTTTATCTTGGTGTCCTCCGGTCCACACGAACTTAATCGTCTCGTCATCTTTTACCTCATGAAGTGCATCCGAGAGTAGTTTATCCCATTTTGATGGGCTTCTGTTTTGAATAGACCTTAGTTCTACTCGTAGACAGATTTTAGGCCAACGGTTCTTATCCATTTCGCTGACTTCTTGAAGATCGGTGCCCGCTCTTCTTCTGGTTTCTATTTCTAGACTGTATGTAGCAGACTCCAGTCTCCAAATGTAACTTGGAGTTGGGCAGTCTACACCCATTACCATTTTTACATATTTGCCCTGGAGTTTCTCTACTTCCACTCGCCTTTGCCATTCCCAGATCTCGACTCCATACAGGCCTCCTGCTTTAGCTAACGTGTCTAGGAGATAGAGTCTTTTGCCTAACTTGTGAATCCTAGCTCTTTTCATAATCTCCCAGGCTGAATTTGTAGTAACACGTGCTTTCCCTGCCATCTTCGTCAGATGTTTAGTGTAAGTGGCAGTTGTAGAGAACCAGAAGCCAAGATCTTTGTAGCTATCCACTATTTCAAGTTCGCGACCTGAGATACTCCACTTTTCTTCAGCCTTTCGTCAGCCTCGGTTCTGGAAGACCATGACCTTGGACTTGCTTGCGTTTATTTCTAGCCTGTTTTGAGCCACATATCTTTCAAGTTTTTTTAGCATATCCCGAAGTCCTTCTGGGGTGTCAGACACAACTGCTAGGTCGTCTGCAAACTTGAGCTCAAGGGACATCCTTGCCTAACTCCTCTGGTTGTTATGAAACAATCTGTGGATCCTTCTGCCGCTATAACCTCGTTAAGTGTATTGCTGAACAGAATTTTGATCATTTGTAACATTCTGCCCCTTACCCCTAAGCTTTTTAATTTTTCCAAGAGAATCACTCTGTCCACTGTATCGAAGGCCTTTTTGAAGTCAATGAAAGCCACATACAGCTTCCCACCAGGCCTCTTCAATTTATTATTGATTAGTGAGTTCAGAACAAATACGTGATCTATCGTGGATCTCTTTCTTCTAAACCCAGCCTGACTCTCGCGGTAAAACTTTTTATTTTCGAGCCAATCCCTTAATCTGTTGTTCATAATCGTCGCTAGGATCTTATATCCCACATCAAGCATTGCGAGACCTGACGAAGGGGGAGGGGAGAGTATAGAAGAGAGAATTAAATGTATTCTGAATGAAAATGGTCAGGGGGAGGGATGGAAGAAGAAGGTTGAAGATCTAAGAGAGAAAGCTGGTATCACAAGGTAGAAAAAAAAGCCAAAAATGACTCCTAAAGAAGGAGAATTACGAAGTAGTGTTGCGCAATAGAGTTCACTTTTGGGATTGATAATGGTAAGAGGAAATGGAAGCCCAGGGCGAAGTCGCAAACGTTTAGAAATAAGAATAATAATTTGAAGACGATATGTAGCAAATGGTTAGTAAGGTAGTATAAGGCTTGTTTGTACGAATATATGTCATTGTTATGTAGAGACTCTCAAACCTGTAAAAGGAAGAGAGTATAAACAAAATAAAGAACTAATATATTTTCAAAAAATATTTGCGAATTTTAAAAGTTTTTGAGAGATCAAAAATATTTTAAAACTTGAAAAGATTTCCGAAACTTTATAAAATATGTTTTAATTTCTTCTTAACTTCTAAACGTCAAATTTTTTCTAATATTCTGTAAAATCCTGTGAAATAAAGAAAAGTCTTCAAACTTTTCTAAACTCCTTTTTGCTATATTTAAAAGTTTCAACTGCAATAATATGCCATTCTTATTTTAGTTATTTTCGGCTCACTCTTACCTAGCCATTCATTCTACTCTTCGAGGTTTCTTACAATAGATTCAATAGAGTAACAGACCATAAAAGGAGTAAATTCCTAAAATCGATTGGGTATAACTAGGTATACGGACTGTAGGATGGATATAGGAGGTTCGTACTCGAATCTAGAACAATGATCTACAGGTTTTCCCCGAGTTTAAATGAGGAGTTTAAACTTTAAATGCCCCTAAATATTCGGATCATTATATATGGGTCAAATGATTTAAAAAAAGTTTTTGAAAATGTGCAAAAGCTGTATGTATATCGTAAAAAATGTTTGAAAATTTTGTTGAGATTTTTTTCGAATCTGAAAGAAGTTTAAAATAAAATTTTGTAAGACACGTGTTTTAAACTGATTTGGGCAAGATTGGCTAGGGAACGTCTGCACTCATGCATTGTCCTGATGGAACAGCACTTTTTTCTTCGACAAATGCGGTCGTCTTCGCATCAAATCAATATCGAATCTGTCCAAAAGCTCTGAATAATATTGGTCGTTGATCGTTTTATCCTTCTGAAGGTAATCGATGTGAATGATACCGCATGCACCCCAAAAAACTGTGGCCATGACCTTGTTGGCCGACAGACCCATCTTGGCCTTCTTTGGTGCACGTTCACCCGGAGAAATGCTACAGGGACCCTCTATCCGCAACCCGAGGACGCGTTCGCTGGATTTGTCATAGGCCCTTCAGTTCTATTCCAAAGGAATAGAAACCGAAACCTAATAAATAATAATAATGTATTAAAATAAAATAATGATGAATAATAATAAAATAAAAATAAATAATATATATATATGTGTGTAATTCTTTTTCAAAACAGCCACCCCCTCTGCCCATTTTTCTTTTGAGAGAAGAAACTTTTGCAGCACACCAAAATCTTCGTTATGAAGTGTACTTTTCGATGCCGTCTGGTCTTTTTTACTAAAAGTCAATCCTAACCTCAAAATCGCTGCTTCAATCACGGCATGTCACAAAAAAATGCAATTTTTCCGTCAAAATTTCCCAAAAAAGTATAATTCTTTGATAAATTTGGACTATTTTACTATTCTAGAGGTTTTCAAGGTCGCTGATTACGAATCTGAAGTCAAAACTATTAAATTTTAATTTCGAAAATGGCGGAACCAATATGGCGGATCTACTTTCTAGCTTAAATACCTTTTACCATACAATTCATGTCAAACTTGTTAATCGGGTGTTTTTGGGGTCGCTGATTACGAATCTGAAGTCTAAAGTATTAAATTTTAATTTCCAAGATGGCGGAACCAATATGGCAGATCTCCTTTCTAGCTTAAATACCTTTTACCATACAATTCATGTCAAACTTGTTACTCGGGGGTTTTTGAGGTCGCTGATTACGAATCTGAAGTCTAAACTATTGAATTTTCATTTCCAAGATCGCGGAACCAATATGGCGGATCTCCTTTCCCGCTTAAATACCTTTTACCATACAATTCATGTCAAACTTGTTACTCGGGAGTTTTTGGGGTCGCTGATTACGAATCTGAAGTCAAATTTATTACATTTTCATTTTCAAGATGGCGGACGTAGAATGGCGGACGAAAAATGCGAGACCTAGTTGAAATATTGCAGTTTTTTCGTCAAAATTTCTAGGCAAAATATGTCAGTCTTCAAATAGTTTTGAAAATTCTGATTATCCAATTTTTTTCATTATATCAATCAAGGATTTGGTATAGTTTTATGAAAATTTACTGCTTTTTTCGATTTTCGTATGATTCTTCATAGTATGTGTAAGCATTCATTTGATTTGACACTTTAACTGTTTTGGCGACGATGTTCACTTCATTCTTCGCTTCGTTTTTCCGTTTAAAAAATTGATCGCGTGTAGTGTTTTCTTTTTTCGATAATCGAACTCTTTTACGATTATTCACTTTGTTTCCAGAATATCAGTCATAACCTGCGACATATATTTTTGGCACGCGGGAATGGCTTTAAGGTTACGAACCAGTGATAGTTTTGCACCTCCGAGAGCACCTATCACAAGAACAATTACTCGTACCGAATATTTTGGGTACAGTCGCTGCAGCTCTCTTTTAAGGTCTTGATACCTTTCCTCCTTTTCTTTCTCCTTGGCAGTGATGTTGTAGCTTGTTGGCATTAAAAAATTGACTTGCTTGAACTTTCCTTTTTTTCTACACAATTTTCTTTAAACAAAGCCTGAAAACTAACATCCTTCCATACCTTATCTCTAGGATCGCACGCTCTTGTCAAGTTGCCTTCCTCGCTTCGCCTCGCTCGCATGTCTCTACTCTCTCGCTTCCTCATCTACTACCTAATGCTTATCTACTATTTACAATATTTACATACTACTTATATTTACTTCCTCTCCTATTTACAATCTTTCCTTCTCCATTCATCTTCCTCCTTCTTTCTCTTCTTCTCCATCCTACCCAACACTCTCTTCACCCATGCTACTGCCCTTTTTTCCCCCCTTTCATGCATCAATACCTCCATGCCGATTACACTTCTTTTCACCTCTACGCACTCCTCCAACCAATGATCCACTTTTGCAACCCCCTTCCCACGCAGTTCACACATCCTCTTTTCCCTAGAGAGTCAGAACCTATTAAAATCCTACATGCACCCACATCTCATCCTCGCTATAAGCTCCTGACTTCTTTTCTCTCCTTTCTCACACAAATATTGCTCTCTCGCCGTTAGCATGATCCACACATAGTTCCCGTTGAACCTTGACTCTCTTATTCTCTCTTCCCCTGCTATTTTCTCTCTCTCCATGCCGTTTCCCTTAACCAACTCATATACCTTCCTTCCTTCCTCATGCAACCTTCTCACTTCATCCATATGTAGTCCATTCGTTCCGAAAAAAAATTTCCCTTTCAGCCTCTATTTTCCCAACCCCTCTCCTGTTCTTCTTCTCCCACCAACACTCCCTAATCAGCTTACTTCCTCACTCTTCCTAGAATTTCTCTTCATATTTACACGCCCGACTTCCCGCCAGAATTCCTACACTTGTTCTTCCCGTCTCCCTCCTGACAATATAATTAGGCGTGTTCCTTGCCAACCCCAATGTCCACTGCCGGGAGCAGGTGCTAATCTTAAAAATTGTACCCGCTCCCATTGAAATCGTGGTAAAATTTCAGCTCTAATCACGTCTCACAACCGTGAGATGAGTGGCCAGTCTGCGACGAATTCAATACGATGATCCGGCAAAAGTCTCGTGTACCCTGAGGACACGGAGCGACCCAAGGCGAAAATTACAAAATCATTTTTATCACATTTTTGCTTTAAAACTCGAATTTGACTATGTAGCCCCAACTTTAGAAACAAATAAACATCATATTTGTATTCTGCACCCTCGAAAACATAAAGATAAATAGTTTTTAGCGACTAGGACGAGGTTGGTTGGTTATTAATTTTCTAAGCGACTGTTTGTGGGTGTTCCGCTCCTCTATTAGGTATAGCTAGTCTGTTGATACAGACAGCTTCCTTATTTCAGAGAGAGAGAGAGAGAGAGAGAGAGAGAGAGAGAGAGAGAGAGAGAGAGGTGTCTATTTCAATACACTTAAAATGATGCAGGGATAGGCTGAAGGGTGCAGACCAGAAAAAGACTAAACGTGGTTTCAAACTGGTCTTGAAGTGGTATTAAATTGATCTTTCTTTTCACGAGGGAATATCACTCAGAATTTATAGGTTAAGAATTAAAATGTTTTTATAATTCTGAATATAATTTGTATGATTAAATATCACATTATTATGTATAAATATAATACCTCCGACACAAGCCACATAGAAATGCAAAAAACATTTATTTATAAATAATGGAATTTTCCAAGTCTCGAGTTCTGGAGTTTAATTCACAAAAATTATATTGCATTCTTTTTATACAAAGAAAATTAAAAATAAAGAAGATTGTATAAATTAATAAAGAAAATGATATAATATTTATTCTTCATTAACATACATATTCACTTTTACTTTTATACGCTTCAAATTTATATCTTTCGATGGGATATTGGCTATCTTTGATTTATTTTTGTTTAGCATCATTTTTGAAAAAAATTTAATGATCAGGTACAGTGCTACAGCCTGCAGGTCTTAAGGTACACACATCGACATATAGAAATAGACTGGCTACTCCGTGGGTGAAACGCGAATGACAATTAGTTGGAGGTAATTAGTCTAGAATTTTCATATGTCGATGTTCTAGACGAATCACCTTCGACCAGAAGGAGACAGATAGCCCAAAACTCTCGCCCTTCTCTTTCTAGTTGTTATTCGCTTTTCACCCACGAAGTAGCCAGTCCATTTCTATAAGTCTATGGGTACCAGCCCTATCCGACCGACCCGAATTTTGCATAGGAGCTCTGGCTTAAGTTTGATGCCAGCCGTGAACTAATCCGCTGGCGGCGCTGCTGCGCTTCTTACTGGAAAATGTATTAGTTATAAGGGCAAAATAATTAAATAATTAATAAAAGAATTTTTTCTGAACAAGAATGGGCCTGCAAATTTTTATAATTTATTCGAAGATATATAAACATTATTTTAAATATGACGTAGACAACGACGACGACGAAACGTTTTTTGACGAGGATGAGGAGATGGATCAGGAGATGTCGGCCAGCGAACACGGTTCTGAGGAGGAGTGGGGTGAAGAGGAGGAAGAAGAAGAAGAAGAAGAGATTAGTGATGACAGTGACGACGAATTTATGATGGAGGCAAGAAAACGATCACTTGAGGAATGGGATTATCCAATTGGTAAGTTGTAAAATATTTCATTTCTATAGCATGACACTTTTTGAATGGAGGGTATTACATTACTTCAAAATCATATTAAAAGTTCAAGTCTGATGGTTTATTCTTAAAATCAAATTAATCAAATCTTAAACCGAGTCTCATATTAATTTTAAAAAATGAGGTATAGAGTAGTCTATGTTAGCGTAGGACACAAGACATTTTTAAATGTTTTATATCATTTATATAGCATTATCGAGAAAGTTATTGAATAATAATTTTTTATAATTATTATTAATTATTAATGATAAATAATTTATAAAAATTAATAAATAATTATGATTAAGAACAAATCATAATTAATAACGATGAATAATTTATAGTAATCAATAATTAATAATAATAAACAAAAAATAATATTTACTGATAATAAATAACAATTGATATTTAATAATAATTAATAATCCTCAATAATTAATTAATAATCAATAAAAATCGATAATTCATCATTATTACCAGCAATTAATAATAATTGATAATAACCAATAATTGATAATAATGAATAACAATCAATAATTAATAACAATGAATAACAATCAATAATTAATATTAATTAACAACAATGAATAAATTATAGTAATTAACAACAGTCAATAATTAATGATAATTACCAACAATCAATAATTAATCACCATTAATAACAATTGATAATTAATAATAATTAACAACAATCAATAATTAATAATAATTAACAACAATTAATAATTAATAATTATTATTGACAGTTGATAATTAATAATAATTATTGACAATTGATAATCAATTTAATTAATTACAAATAAATTTATTAAAACACATAAAATTCATGAAACTTAGTTTTGGTTCATTATTATTTTTAATATTTATGCTCTAAATAAAAACTCAGTATGTATTTTTTACTAAGTAAATAGGTTTTGAATCTTTTTTTATGCGTGTCATATATTCGTCTAATATATATGTATTTATATAATGTAAATTCTGCATGCAGAAGTCAATCCCTCTACAAGAATGCATATTCAACGAGGGGGAGGACGGAAAAAACGTCGTTTGAATGATAATGACGATCATCAAGAACCAAATGTAACAATATTAGGGGTTTTGCGATATTGAATTCTTTACGAAATTAAAACATAAAGGTTCACAGTATATAAAAAACAATTTACATTGAGGTATTTCGCAACAGATAGCGAGTATAATATATATATATATATATATATATAAGGCATATATTTCAATAGTTTTATGATTCGACAGCAGAAAATGTTAATGTTATTATTTATCATTACTTGAATACTATAAATCTTATGTCACACTGTGACACCGTCACATTGAAAATTGATTTTCTGGTAAGTGAATAAATTTTTTCGACAAAACTTGCTTTCTCCGTGCTTATCAACTGAACATCTCGGCTGGGACATTTCATAATTTAAAAAGCAAAATAACAATTACAATTGTTGTGATGATATTAAGACGATTTTCAGAAACCATAAAATTCAAAAGTAAAACTCTGTTTTCTCCGAAATGAATGATTTTTTGTGTGAAACTTTTACCCTCTGTATTTAGAGTAAGCGTTCCACCGTTTATATGCAATATAAAATCACATTAGAAATCTCTCTTATTCTTAGCCGACTTTTTTAAGTAATGGTAAATGTTGTTGGCGAAACCCCATAAAATATGGCACAGATACATATTTATATGTAAAAGGAATGTCCAAATTTTACAATATAAGACAGTATTTTCTACTTCGTGTAAAAATAATAAATTTTACTTTCAATACATGTATACAAATGAAGATAACGCTAATTTACTTTTCACATTGCATTATATAGTGATTCATGGACAAAGTTTTCTCTCTGACATTACCAAGATGAATTGAATCTTGATATCTTATCGTGAATTATCTCTATGAATATAACATTTATCTCGCACACCTATTGTTCATCCCGAAAATAACGCAAGTTTTGGTATAATAATCGCAGGCAAAAAAATCACGGCATCAAAACAAATAACTCGGTAGTCGAAATATTTGAGCTTTCCTAAAACGAAGGTTTTTTCTTTTCTGACCTGTAACCACATTTACGATTTTTTCCATATAAATGTCATAAAGTTATTCCAGCTTTATGCATCGTTCTGTCTTTCGGTTTGTCCTGTCAACAAAAATTTGGATTAATAAATATTTTTAATTGACTTTAGCATTGTGTCAACGATTTCAAATTGTCTGGCAGTACTGTCAATGAACAGTACTGCCAATGAAACATATACTGATTATTTCGAAGTATCCTTCCTTTCCATTATTTGTCCTTTGTAACAATATTAGGGGTTTTGCGATATTGAATTCTTTACGAAATTAAAACATAAAGGTTCACAGTATATAAAAAACTTATTTGTGTTCACGTATGTACAAATTTGATGAGTGAAGAAATATGGAACAAAAATTATTTTATAAATGCAAATACTAAATATTTTCAGATAATAAATATTTTCAATTTTCAATTTTTATATTACATATGATCTGAAACAATAATAATTATCTATCTTGTTTGAATGCGAAATTATCAGTGTTCACGTATGTAAAAATTTGGTGAATGCAGAAATATGGAACAAAAATGTTTTTATAAAGTCAAATACTAATTATTTTCAAATACTAGATTAGAAAAAAAACTATTTTGTAAATGCAAATACTGAATATTTTCAAATACTAAATATTTTCAGTCTTCAATTTTATATTACATAAGATCTGAAACAATAATAATTATCTATTTTGTTTGAATGCGAAATTATTAGTGTACACGTATGCACAAATTTGGCGACTGAAGAAATATGGAAGAAAAATTATTTTATAAATTCAAATAATAAATATTTTCAAATACTAAATTAAAACAAAAATTATTCAATAAATGCAAATACTGAATATTTTCAAATACTAAATATTTTCAGTTTTCAATTTCATATTACATATGATCTGAAACAATAATAATTATCTATCTTGTTTGAATGCGAAATTATTGGTGTTCACGCATGCACAAATTTGGTGACTGAAGAAATATGGAACAAAAATTATTTTATAAATGCTAATACTAAATATTTCTAAATACTAAATTAAAAAAAAAATTATTTCATAAATGCAAATACTGAATATTTTCAAATACTAAGTATGTTTAGTTTTCAATTTTTATATTACACGTGATCTGAAACAATAATAACTATTTATCTTGTTTGAATGCGAAATTATTAGTTTTTACGTATGTACAAATTTGGTGACTGAAGAAATATGGAACAAAAACTATTTAATAAATTCAAATGCTAAATATTTTCAGATACTAAATTAAATCAAAAATTATTTTATAAATGCAAATACTTAATATTTTCAAATACTAAATATTTTCTGTTTTTAATTTTTATATTACATATGATCTGAAACAATAATAATTATCTGTCTTGTTTGAATGCGAAAATATTAGTGTTCACGTATGTACAAATTTGGTGACTGAAGAAATATGGAACAAAAATTATTTTATAAATTGAAATGCTAAATATTTTCAAATACTAAATTAAAACAAAAGTTATTTTATAAATGCAAATACTTAATATTTTCAAATACTACATATTTTCAGTTTTCAATTTTTATATTACATATGATCTGAAACAATAATAATTATCTATCTTGTTTGAATGCGAAATACAGTGTGACCTTCATGTTCCGTTCTTGGAACACGTGTGACATTCTAGAGACATAACAGTTCTATCACTTTGTTCTATATTATTTACATTACAAAATTCGAGAACTGGTACGTATCCTTACAGTCACAGCGTAAGAGTACGGTGTGATCTTTATGTTCCGTACTTGAAACACGTGTGACATTCTGGACACATAACAGTTCTCTCACTCTGTTCTATGTTAGTTAAATTACAGAATTCCAGATCTGTTACGTATCCTTGCAGTCAATGCGTTACAGATCAGTGTCAACTTTATATTCCTTTCTTGGAACACGTGTGACATACGAGAGACATAACATTTCTATCACTTTGATCTATATAATTTACATTACAGGATTCCAGAGCTGTTACTTATCATTACAGTCACAGCGTTACATAACAGTGTGACCGTTATGTTCCTTTCTTGGAACACGTGTGACATTCTAGAGACATAACAGGTCTATCACTCTCTTCTATATTAGTTACATTATAGAATTCCAGATCTGTTACATATCCTTACAGTAACAGCGTTATACAACAGTGTGACCTTTATGTTCCTTTCTTGGAACACGTGTGACATTCTAGAGACATGACAGATCTATCACTTTGTTGTATATTGTTTACATCAGAGAATTCCAGAGCTGTTACTTATCATTACTGTCACAGCGTTTCATAACAGTGTGACCTTTATGTTCCTTTCTTGGAACACGTGTGACATTCTAGAGACATAACAAGTCTATCACTCTCTTTTATATTAGTTACATTATAGAATTCCAGAACTGTTACATATCCTTACAGTAACAGCGTTATAGGACAGTGTGACCTTTATGTTCCTTTCTTGGAACACGTGTGACATTCTAGAGACATAACAGATCTATCACTTTTCATTATATTGTTTACATTACAGAATTCCAGATCTGTTACGTATCCTTACAGTCACTGCGTTACAGAACATTCTGACCTTTATGTTCCTTACTTGGGACACGTGTGAAATGCTAGAGACATAACAGTTCTATCACTTTGTTTCATATTATTTGCATTAGAGAATTCCAGAAATGTTACGTATCCACACAGTAGCTGCGTTACAGAACCGTGTGACCTTCATGTTCCGTTCTTGGAACACGTGTGACATTCTAGAGACATAACAGTTTTATCACTTTGTTCTATATTAGTTACGTTACAGAATTCGAGAACTGATACGCATCCTCAAAGTCACAGCGTTACAGCACAGTGTGACCTTTATGTTCCGTTCTTGAAACACGTGTGACATACTATAGACATATCAGAGGTATGAAAGCTTCATTTCTTAGTCAACTCAACAAGATTCCGGCTTGCCAGCGTCAGGCTCATTCCATTGCGAACCGGATGCAAAAGGCTGTTCTTCTGGGATCACTGCATCTGGTCCGACAACACTGTTCCTCGTAACATTCTACAAAGATTGGTAGCTCGGAAAAAGTATCCAGAGGTAAAATTGTCATCTTCAACTGTCCCGTCGTCCCGTCTGCCGCTTAAGGTCATCCGCGGCTAGAGACCTGACTCCAAGGAACAGTATTGAACGAAGTTTTCTCGCGTGAATTTCCCGCTCCTGCTTACCATCTAGGGCAGAAGAAGCAGAAGTGGATGACGTACACGTTCCATTTGCGTCGGGATTGGTTGCTTTAGGAACCATGATCGTAGCTTCCGGAGCCTAAAACTTCTTTAATAATACAAATAATAGTAAGGTGGATGAATAAAATCGACAACTTTTGGTGGAAGAAATTAACTTCTACGCAACAACATCTAGCTCGTATACTTACTATTTTCTTAAACGGATACAAGCCATCCCGCAGTGGCTACTGGAACGACGCACCGTACTTATCACGAAGACCGGAGATTTGTCAAGTACAAAGAACGACAGGCCCATAGCTTTTTTAAACACAAGCTACAAGCTGTTGACTCGCATCTCCGAAGAGAGGATATTAACATCTATCGAGCCGGTATGGAGTGCAATAGTTGAACAAAGTGGATACAAGAGATATCTGGCAGGTTACCCAGGACCACCGTTTACACATAGAGGACCTTAAACTCTTCGCTTCTCCAAAAGAGGACCTTAACGTCCTTGAGCATGAGTTTTGGACTAAAGAAGTGTGCCTGCGTCCACCTACACCAAGGAAGACTAGAAACTACATCTTCGCGGGACGATCAGGATGTTCAACTTATAGGCGAAAATACTATTCTACATCTAAGTAATAGAGAAACACATAAATATGTTAGATTACCGCAAGCGGTAAGCCAAGATGTGCGTGCGTTAAAAACGGCCCTCGCAAAAAGGTATCGCCAAATTCTCAGAAATATTTGAGCTTCCGAATTATCTGGGAAGAATAAGATCCAGGCGACCAATATGCTGGCAGTTCCTATACCGTTGTAGACGTTTGGTGCAGCAAGATGGAATCTCAATGGGTTAAGCTTGCTCAGTTATAAATAGTGCAGATTCTCTTATGCGACTTGTACATCAACATGATGTCGTCAACGTTGCGGCGTTTTTATACGGTGCCGCAAATAGGGCCGCAGAGGAGCTTGGCCTCCCATTTGATTCTAGCGACACTACGATGACTGAAGAAATATGGAACAAAAATTATTTTATGAATGCAAATACTGAATATTTTCAAATACTAAATATTTTCAGTTTTCATTTTTTATATTACATATTATCTGAAAAAATAATAATTATCTATCTTGTTTGCATGCGAATGGAACAAAAATTAGTTTATAAATGTAAATACAAATACTGAATATTTTCAAATACTAAATATTTTCAGTTTTCATTTTCTATATTACATATGATCTGAATCAATAATAGTTATGTGTCTTGTTTGAATGCGAAATTATTTGTGTTCACGTTTGTACAAATTTGATGACGGAAGAAATATGAAACCAAAATTATTTTGTGAATGCAAATACTGAATATTTTCAAATACTAAATATTTTCAGTTTTCGTTTTTTGTATTACATATCAGCTGAAACAATAATTATTATCTATCTTGTTTGAACGCGAAATTATTTTTGTTCACGTATGAACAAACTTGATGACTGAAGAAGTATGGAACAAAAATTATTTTATAAATACAAATACTGAATATTTTCAAATACAAAATATTTTCAGTTTTCATTTTTTATATTGTATATGATCTGAAACAATAATAATTATCTATCTTGTCTGAATGCGAAATTATTTGGGTTCACGTATGTATAAATTTGATGACTGAAAAAATATGGAACAAAAATTATTTTATAAATTCAAATACTGAATATTTGCAAATAATACATATTTTAATTTTTCATTTTTTATATTACATATGATCTGAAACAAGAACAATGATCTATCTTGCTTGAATGCGAAATTATTTGTGTCCACGTATGTACAAATTTGATGGCTGAAGAAATATGGAACAAAAATTATTTTACAAATGCTAATTCTGAATATTTTCAAATACTAAATATTTTCAGTTTTCATTTTTTTATATTACATATGATCTGAAACAATAATAATTATCTACCTAGTTTGAATGCGAAATTATTAGTGTTCAAGTATGTACAAATTTGATGACTGAAGAAATATGGAACCAAATTATTTTATAAACGCAAATGCTGAATATTTTCAAATACTAAATATTTTCAGTTTTCATTTTTTATACTACATATGATCTGAAACAATAATAATGATCTATCTTGTTTGAATGCGAAATTATTTGTGTTCACGTAGGTACAAATTTGATGACTGAAGAAATATGGAACAAAAATGATTTTATAAATGCAAATACTGCATATTTTAAAATACTAAATATTTTCAGTTTTCATTTTTTATATTACATATGATCTGAAACAATAATAATTATCTATCTTGTTTGAAAGCGAAAGCTCTGTTCACTCAAAAGAAAACGAAAGAATTTGCTGCCGGATAGGCGGAAATGATTCTGAATTATGAAGAACTTGTTGTTCGATAACATTTAATCAATTAAAAACATTATTTACAGATAAAAATTTAATATTCATCTCGAAATGTTATAAATCAGGTCTTATATTGTTTTCACCATCTAAAAATTTTGAATAGTGAAAATATTAGTATTCTTACATAACATGAATCGGTGGTAATTCCTGGAGTCTCTTCGGTAATAAGATTCAATACTAAAATGGTTAGGGCAATTTTTTATGTCCTACTGGTTTCAAAACCAATCTGTATTGTTCGTTACAATTCACTGAACAGTACACAGTGAACGCAAATTGAACGAATTTCCCTATGAAAATTAATTTCATTGAGATAAGTTAAAAATGCAACATAACATGATAAACTTATTACTTCAAACGATTTTCAAGATTTTCAAACAATGAATTCAAAGTGATTTCGATGAATTGCTAGAGAACACTTAGCAATAAATTAAATATTATACGAAGGTGTTTCTATGGATTGCAATCACATATAAAGGATGTCACAGAATTGTGTATGATTTGCAATGATTTCAGGAAATGTCAAAGAATTTTAAAATATGTAAGGTATATAATCATACCTCCAAGTATTTTCATGATTTGAGGGCGCTTGCTGAAGCAGCCTACATAGAAGGTGCTGAGAAAAAATGAGATTGCGGTATGGTATACTTTTAAAAAAATTTCTTTTCAAATATTGGGAACAAAGTTCCATGCGTCCTTGTTTTAAGCTGCATACCTGATGATATTTCTGTAAAAACACAAAAATTATTTACGAATGTACACTGAGAAAAAGCAATAATGACAATAATATATAATAAAATAATAATAAAAAATATTTAAAAAATATGAATGTATAATAATGTATTAACAATAGTAAAAGGGTAATTTAATTATTTTATTTTATATCGTATGAGTCGGTTACAGCCTATCAATGATAAGAGGTAGTGATTCGCCGCAAATTTAAAAAAAACTCGAATGTCTTTTTCGAATGTAAGTTAGACCCAAAAATCAAAATACATTGTGAAATAAAAGTTTGCCATATAATTCTAGAAAAAATATCTACATTTCTTTGTCTGAAATCATTCGAAACATATATTAGTGTAGAGTTTTGCGAAAGAAAGCGGTTTTGTAACATTTTTAACTTTATTTACACAATGATAGAAGGGTATTATAAAACCTGTAAATCAGTTACGTCACCTTCACCAATATAACGTATGTACAAGTTATAGTATTTTGTTTGAAAACTTGTTTTAAACCACTTTGTTGGAAAAACATATTTTTGTTGAAGATTCTTGTTTTCAGTTGAAGATTAATCTCTTTGGTCAAAAGTTAACTATTTGATTGAAAATTAATCTTTTTCAATTGAAAATTCAACTGCATAGGTCAAAGTTGAACTCATTTTTTTTTTAATGAAGGTTTATCTCATTGGTTGAAAATGTAACTATTTTGTTGAAAATTAATTTTTGTGTTAAAAATTCATATTGCCTGGTTGAAAATTTAATTTTTGTTTAGAAAAATTCGTCTTTTTGTTTTAAGATACAAAAATTTAGGGGATCCTTTTTTTCTTTTATAACAAAAAAATCTTAATTTGTTGAAAATTCATCTTTTTGGTTTCAAAATTCATGTTTTAAATAAAATTTCTTCTTTTTTTGTTGAAATATCAACTATTACCATTTTTTCTTAGAAATTCATCATTTTAGGTTGCTAATTCAATTATTTTGTTAAAAATGTAACTATTTTGTTGAAAATTCAGGTACTTTGTTAAAAATTCGTCTTTTTCGGTAGAAAATCAATTTTTTTTTGGTTAAAAATTAAACTGTTTGTTTGAAAATTAATCTGTTTCAGTTGAGAAAACAAGTATTTTGTTTAAAAATTTGTTTCGAACCACTTTTTTAAACATATTTATTTCATTGGTTGAAATCTAACTATTTTGTTGAAAGTTTGTGTTTTCTATGGAAATTAATTTTTTAATTGAAAATTCAACGATTCAGTCCGTTTTTTGGTAAAAAATTAAACTGTTTGGTTGAAAATTAATCTGTTTTAGTTGAGGATACAAGTATTTTGTTTGAAAATTTGGTTTGAACCACTTTAAAAAAAGCAACATATTTTCTTTGAAGATTCATCTCTTTGGTTAAAAGTATAACTATTTGATTGGAAATTGATATTTTGTAATTGAAAATTTAGCTGCATAGGTGCAAATTGAACGACTTCAGTGAAAAATTATTTTTTTGAATAAAGGTTCATCACATTTGTTGAAAATGTAACTATTTGTTTGAAAATTAATTTTTGTGCTAAAAATTCATATTTTCTGGTTGAAAATTCAATTTTTGTACAGAAAACTTGCTCTCTTTGGTTTGAGGTTAAAAAATTTAGATGAACTCTTTTCGTTCATGGCTGAAAAATCTTAAATTATTGAAAATTCGTCTTGTAGGTTTAAAAATTCATTTTTTTCATTAAATTTCTTCTCTTTTGGTTAAAAATTCATTGCATGGGTTGAAATTTAACTATTTTTACAAAAGTTGTTTTTTTTTGACTGCAGATTCAACTATTTTGTTAAAAATTCGTCTTGTCTGTTTGAATTTATCTAGTTGAAAACACGTTTTTGTTGTTTTTGAAAATTAACTACTAAATTGAATATTTAGCTATTGCATTTTTGGATAAAAACTTATCTTTTTCAGTTGAAAATTCAACTATTTGATTGAAAATTCAATTATTTTGGCAGAAAATCTAACGACTTGGATGAAAATTAAACTGTTTATTTAAAAAATTAACTGTTTGGTAGAAAATTAACTTTTTTGTTGAAAAGTTATAGTGTGGGTTGAAAAAATTGTCTATTTTGTTGAAAATTCGTCTCTTTGGGTAGAAAATTAATCTTTTTTGAAAATTCATCTTTTTGGCTGTAGATTCAACTATTTTTTGAAAAATTCGTCTTGTTTAGTTGAGTCCAACTAGTTGAAAATTCGCTTTTGTTGTTCTTGAAGATTATTTATTAAACTGAAT
This sequence comes from Andricus grossulariae, assembly GCA_011634705.1. Taxonomy (NCBI): domain Eukaryota; kingdom Metazoa; phylum Arthropoda; class Insecta; order Hymenoptera; family Cynipidae; genus Andricus; species Andricus grossulariae. Next base: position 191,782,476 of record JAABKJ010075445.1, on the reverse strand, counting down.
ATTAAGCTATTCCATTTTTGGATAAAAACTTATTTTTTCAGTTGAAAATTCAACTATTTGCTTGAATATTCAATTATTTTGTTAGAAAATTCAACTATTTGGATGAAAATTAAACTATTTATTTGAACAATTAACTACTTGGTAGAAAATTAACTTTTTTGTTGAAAACTCATCGTGCCGGTTGAAAAATTTAACTGTTTTGTGGAAAATTCATTTATTTTGTTGAAAGTTTGTCTTTTTGCGTAGAAAATTATTTTTCTTTTTTGAAAATTCATATTTTTGGCTGTAGATTCAACTATTTTTTGAAAAATTCGTCTTTTTTAGTGGAGTCCAACTAGTTCAAAATTCGTTCTTGTTGTTCTTGAAGACAAATTTTGAAACTGAATATTTAGCTATTCCATTTTTGGATAAAAGCTCATCTTTCTAGGATGAAAATTCAACTATTTGATTGAAAATTAAATTATTTGGTTAGAAAATTCAACTATTTGGATAAAAATTAAACTATTTTTCGAACAATTTACTGATTGTTAGAAAACTAACTTTTTGTTGAAAATTTATAGTGTGGGTTGAAAAGTTTGTCTATTTTGAAGAAAATTCGTCTCTGTGTAGAAAATTAATTTGGATAAAAATTAGGCTATTTATTTAAACAATTAACTACTTGGTAGAAAATTCACTTTTTTGTTGAAAATTTATAGTGTCGGTTGAAAAATTCAACTTTTTTGTGAAAAATTCGTCCTTTTGGGTAGAAAATTAATCTTCTTTTTTCAAAATTCATTTTTTTGGCTGTAGTTTCAACTATTTTGTGAAAATTTCGTCTTTTTTAGTTGATTCGGGAATTAGCTATTATTATATTTATGGACAAGTGTCTAAAAATGGCTCTCTTTGACGAAGAAGATGTGAATCTCAAGATAGTGAGGGTACGTGGGTTAGCTTTCGCAAATGATAAGGTTGATATGGCAGAGTCAATCGTATTTAGTTGATAATTTGTATGAAATTTTTTGGAATAGATTTCAAATCTTCAAAATTCCACCCAAAAAAAGAAATTGATAATTGGTAACTAATATTTTTGAAATGAAGAAGAAGCCTTTAACCTTTTTGACATCTGATCACTCAAACTGAACAGCAAAATTTTCCAGAGAAGAAATTTCTACAAAATTCAACAGTTGCATTATCAATAGACGAATTTATTAATAAAATTAACTGTTACATTTTCAACTATACTATGCATTTCTAATTGAAAATTATTCTATTTTACAAACCAAAAGTCGACCATTTCCCAATTCAGAAAGTTCGGAATTGGGAATTTTTTTATTTGGATTTCTAAAAAATGATTCAAAATCACATGTATAGCTTTTAAAATTAAAAATTCACATCTTTTAAATCTTGAAAGTTAAAAATGGAAAAATAATTCAAAAATTGCGAAAAAACATTAAGTGAATATTTCTAAATTGATTATTATAATATTCATGGACAAGTGTCTGAAAATGGCCCTCTTCGACGAAGAAGGTGCGGATCTCAAGACAGGGAGGGTACGTGGGTTAGCTTTCGCAGATGATAAGGTTTTTATGGCAGAGTTAATCGTATTAAAATTAATAATACGTATGAAATCCTTTCGAATCAATTGTAAATCTTCTAATTTGTACAAAAAAATAAAATTGATAATTGGTAACTAATATTTTTGAAATGAAGAAGAAGCCTTTAACGTTTTTGACAACTGATCACCCAAACTCAACAGTAAAATTTTCCAGAGATGAATTTGCTATAAAAATCAAACGTTGTATTATCAATAGACGAATTTTTTTTATGAAATTCAACTATTAAAAATTTTACAGTGGGATTTTTATCGGATGAATTTTCAGCAAAATTCAGCAGTTGAATTTTCAACCGACAAATTTCATACACAATCAACACCATACTGGGAATTTCTATAACTTTAAATAACTGCCGAACAAATAAATTAGAAATTTTATTTTGAAATTGTTTTATTCCGTTTATAAAAGATATTGAGCTCAAAATGTTACAAGTTTGAGATTCCTGTATTTAATTATTACTGGTCAAGGAAAATAAAAAAAAATTTATTAATTATTTACATTTCTGTTTTTGCAGTTGCTTTCTTCTGAGGATTATATTTTTGTAGTTAAACTTTCAAATAAAGAAATGAATTTTTAACTAAAAATGGAATATTTACATTTTCAGTCAAGAAAAATAATTTTCAAAAAAAAAAAATAATAATTTTTAGCAAAATAGTTTATAGGTTATTCAAACAAAAATTTAAATAGTTCAAAAGATTTTCTAAATTTTCAAAAAAGAATCTGGACGATTTCAAGACAAATTTTTTTATTTTAAAAGATTTTTCAAAATTTTAAGAATAATTCGATTGAATTAAAAACATATTTAGGCATTGCAGTAGTTTTAGAACAATTTTTAAAATTTAAACTCTAAATCAATCAAAAAGTTGAATTTTCAACTAAAGAGTTTATTTTTCAACCAAGGAGATTAATTTTCTATAAAAAAATGAATTTTCAAAAAAAAAATAATAATAATTTTTTACAAAGGTGTTTAACTTTAAACCAACTAGTTTATTATATAAAAAAAAAGAATTCCTAACAAAACATGTAATAGTTCATATTTCAAAAACATCAAAAATTTAATTGTTCATTAAAAACAGTTGAATTTAACCAAAAAAGACAAATTTAAAAAAAAAATTTGAATCCTCAACCAAAAAAAAAAAATAACTTTGGGTTTTTAACAAAAAAATGAATTCTCAATAAAACATGTAATATTTATCATTTCAACAAACAAAAAATTTTAATTTTTAATAAAAACAGTTGAATTCAACCAAAAAAGTCGAATTTTCCACAAAATAGTTGAAGCCTCAACCAAAACAAATTAATTTTTAAAAAAGCAGTTGCATTCGAAATAAGAGGGATGAATTTTTAACCAGAAAGAATAATTTTCTATCAAAAAGGCGATTTTTTAACCAGAAAAGATAAATTTTCATTCAAAAATGAAATATTTATTTTTTCAGTAAAGAAAAATAATTATCAACAAAAAAAGAATTTTTAACAAAATAGTTAAATTTTTAATCAAAGTGTTACATTTTCAATTAAAAGGTATATTTTTTAACCAAGAAGATTAATTTTCTACACAAAAAGATAAATTATCAAAAAAATAAATAAATTTTTAAAATTAAATAAATAATTTTTATAGAGTGCGACCAAGGAAATAATTATTATCAGTTTATTTGTTAAATTATTGACATCATAAATCTTATGTAGTCTTTAGATTTGAGGGAAGAAAAAAATTTTTAATAATTTAAATTAATAATAATTTAAAGTTTGAAACGGTTCAAAAAATTTGTAATCAATATGTGATTTTCTGAAGATTTCGAAATAATATTTGAAAACTTTTCAAGGATTTTGGAAGGTCTTAGGATAATATTATCTTCGAATAGTGCTAGAAATGGCGGTTTTTTCTAAAATTTTTAACTTTTTTTTTACTTTTCACTTGGAGTGAGTTAATACTTCATTTATTATGACAAAAATAATTGTTTAAAGAAATTATTATTATTGTCTATAGCTATCTTCTTCTATATTAATACTGGATAGTCGAGGTTCACTTATTATTTGTTTATAACTAAAAATACAAAGCAAAACTAAGAATTCAAGAAAAAAAAGCAACTTTGTAGCATTATTTTGAGATAATATAGTTATAAACAATGATCAATTCTTTGAATAAGCATGTTTGTTAACTTGCATTGATTATTACCTCACTCAGTAAAAAGTGGACGAAAATGTTAGGAGTTCAGAAAAAATCGCAACTTTTTATCACTTATCTATGAGAAGATAGTTATAAACAATAATAATTTGTTTGAATGATTATTTTTGCTTAATTGTATTAATTATTTATTCGGCCACCCAATGTGAAAATTAGATGAATATTTTTAAATTTCAGAAAAACCGCAACTTTCTATGATTATTCCAATTGAATATTATCAATATTAAGGATGAATGTTTTAAACAAATAATTTTGTTGACTTTGATTAATTATTTGACTCGTTCTGAGTGAAAAGTGGACAAAAGTTGAAAATTGTAGAAAAAACTTCAATTTTCTAGCATTATTTTAAGAGAATATTATTAACAATGATAATACATTGTTTAAACAATTATGTTAGTTAACATTAACTCTCATTAACCTCTCTCTAATTGAAAATTGGACGAAATGTGAAAAAGGTTTGAAAAAAAACGGCGACTTTCTATCTACATTCTGGGAGAAAGTTGCGAAAAACAATGATAAATTGTTTAAACAACTTATTTGAACAATTAATGATCAGAATAAAGTAGTATTTCATGTATTAGAAACAATTTGTGTTAAAAAAACGCACAAAAAAATCATAATTAGCGCGAAAAACACGCAAAACCCATTTTCTTACTTATGGGGTTTTTTTGGGACCCTCTAAGAAAGACTTATGGGGGTAATATTTGTAGAGTAATATTTGATTCATATTTTATGGCTAATTTTAAAGAGAAATTTTGAGTTGAACTTAATCTAGCTAATATTGAGGATTCTGAATAAAATCTACAGAAACGTCTTTCTTTCTTATGGGAATGACGTGTTAAACTTCATGGGGCTTGCGCCACCTCTACATTTAATTTTTTTCAAATTATCTTTGTGTGGATTCGAACGATTTGTCCGAAATTTTTCCTAATCCACAAAAAAATGAATTTCATTCATTTTCTGATATTGAGCATTAGATAGAAATATTAACCCCTAGTCTCTGATAAAAGATCCCCTGATGCGGAAGCCTAAATTTTTTTCAGGAACATGTTGGTACGAAAGCTGTATAAAGAAGGAGAAAGAAAAGAGTTTTTTTGGTTTCTCTCTCTTATTTTTCCCTCTTTTTGTTGTCATATGTCTGTTTCTAAAGAGCCGATAACATTGTTGTTAAGGAATATGTTTTTATTTAAAGTTTTTTTTTGCGGTTATTTTGCATTTTTTAAAATGTTTTCTCCAAACAGATTCTTGGATATCTTAATTTATTCAGCCCTTTTGTTCAAGAATAATTTTTGTTTGCACAATTTGACTTGTTAATACTGTGTTTCTAAATAACCTCTTGAAATTTTTTTAAATTTTAATGGAATCTAACGCCGCTGCCAAGGCCGATAGCTTCTGATTAACTAAAAACAGTGTTCAGGCGAAAATTTAAAAATTATGCGACAATTTAAAATCACGTCGATCGTAATTTCTTTAAATATAATACTGTTGCATTTTCGATGGTTTGGCAATTAGTTGGAATATATTTTCTATTAAAAAGGAAATGGTAATGCGCACATGACAAAATCTTTTGAAATTTGGCAATAGCACGCGATGTAATTTCAAAAAAAATTCCTATAAAAAATGCATATCGAAAAATGATATTAGGTCTCCCGACTTAAATTTTCACATAAATATGTATTTTGCGTGTCTAATACGAAAAAAATACTGAAAACCCCAAGTTGAATGCTCATCATAGCATTTCTATGCAAAAACATGACAATTTAGGCCTTTCGACTAACAAAATCTCAAAATTGACTAAAATTTGCCTCAAAATCAACATAGAGGATGAGAAATCATTTGTAAAAGCTAACAAATTTCCTTATAAGCTCATAGGGTCATTGTTGGAAAAACTACTTACAAATATAACTAAAAACTAACCAACATACGAAATTAAAAATTAAAAAAAATCCTAACGTATCCATTTCCTACGGAACCCCTAAGTGGGGGCCCTTTTCGCCCGCTTCACGTACAGATTTGTTGTATTTTTTGACGATATTCAGTCGAAATTGGTTACTAAAGCAGTTGTATTAGTGGAAATGAATTAGAGATGCATACATATTACAATGATGAAAAATAAACAAATCAACAGTTGGGTTACACTTAAGTACATACGACCCGAATATAGATATAGGTAAATAGGGATTGCAAACATAAAGACCATTTTCAATAATTAACGTTTCAGTTTCAATGATAAAACATGGTTTACACAGGGGCTACATAAGGTTGGTACTGTTGGCGAACCATTTATGAACTTGGGATCTTTTTGGAGTTTTCTCCTCCTTTGGTTGAATTTCCTTTCGAAGTATGCTTGATTTATTATTGAGATCTGTATTGGAAGATTGTGATGTTGTAGGACGTCCTTTTGTCATTTTCTGTTAGCGGTAGAACTTGAAGAAGAAGCTGAGATTCCCCCATCAGACTCATAAACGTCCTCACTCTCTTCTGCCACGATCTTCGCGGCTAAAGATACATCAAAATACTGATTATACATGAATAATCTGGTTCCTTTAATCGTTTAGGACTTCACAAGACTCTGCAGCTTTTGTTGGTAATCTCGAACCTTGTTGCGTATTTCTCTATGTTCGTGAGTAAAATCATTTGCCTAATCGCCGTTTGAAAACAATCAAAAGGTATATTAATTTTAGCTTCCTTGAAAATCTTGTTAACTGCTTCAAAACGATTTCCGTTATTAGTCGAATCTTCCTTCACATTGTAGAGAAAAATATTCCAAGATCTTTCTTTTATATCTAAAACTTCTAGCTTTTTTTCAAGAAAATAAGTTTTTTTCGAATGCCTTGTTTCTCTGGTTCAAGAAGTGACATCTGGTTTTATATATTTTAAGTTCTCCTAAGCTCGTTCCATCCGAGCTCTTTAGCACTTTAATATCTTCAGTCATTTGCTGAACATTTGCTCCTGTGGATATTACATTCTCTTGAACTGATAATAAGAAAGGTTTTAGCTCTGCGTTATTTGTCATAACTACCGAATTAACTGTCACTTACCACTTTGAACACACAAAATACGAATAAGCTACGTAAGCTTTTAGAAAGCAGTGACAGGGAGCGACCTAGATACATGTCTTACCAGCTCGGAGGCTAGAACTGTAATTCTCCTCCCATAGTAGTACTAGATAGTTGCGGGTTTCACTGAAATTTTTTACTTTTTGTCAACTTTGCACTCAGAGCAAGGTAATAATTAATTTAATTTAACAAACATTATCACTGAAACAAATTATCATCGTCTATAACTATATAATCCTATATTAATCATTTGTAGTTGCGGGTTTTTCAAAGTTCTCAACTTTTTGTCCACTTTTTACTTAGTGAGATGATAATTAAAGCAAGTCAACGAACATAGTTTTTCAAACAATGTATTCTTGTTTATGAATATCTTCGTTTAGGCTAGTACTGAAAAATTGCGAGTTTTTCTGAAATTTTCAGCCTTTCTTCGACTTTTTAGTTAAAACAAAATTATAAATATTAACATTGATTCAAACAAAAATGTTCTTATTAACTACTATAAGGAAAATAAGTTTACAAATAAAAAAAGTGTCGGTAAGGTAGGAAGCCGGTCACGTGACCCACTCGTCACATGGCCTTCAGAATAAAATAAACTAAATTTTTGGACAAACGACACAAACCATGAAAAAAATTAATAAACAAAAGTTGTTCGCTCAGAAAAGAGCCACAAATTTCTTATTAATCATTTTTTGATAGGATGCGCAATTTTTTTCAATCGTGAAAAATAATATTACCAATAAATTTTTTTTTTAATTCATCTGTTTGATTGGCAATTGAACAATTTTGTTCAAAATATATTTTTTTGTTGAAAAATAAATTTTTTACGGAAAACTTGACTATTTCCTGGCGAATTGAAAATTTATCATCTTTAGTTAAAAATTCGACTGTTTGATTGAAAATTTCTGCATTTTGTTGAAAATTAATCTTTTTCTGGTAGAATATTAGTCCTATTGCTTAAAAATAAATTTTTTTAATTGAAAATTTATTTCTGTAATTGAAAATTAGCTTTATGGTTAGTAGAAAATTAATGCTTTTTTTTGACAATTATTATTTATCTTTTTGGTAAACATTCAATCTTCTTGATTGAAAATTCGCGTGCTTAATTAAAAAATTATTTTTCGCTGAAAATTCGACTATTCCATTTTTCATTAAAAATTCATTTCTTTTGTTAAAAATGTAACCATTTTGTTGAAAATTCGTTTTTTTTTCAGTTAAAAATTAATTTTTGTAACTGAAAATAAACCTATTATATTTTTAGTTGAAAAATGATGTGCTTGTTTGAAAATTTGTGTCTTTTTTGGTAGAAAATTAAATCTCTGAAAATGTAACTATTTCATTGGAAATTTATTTTATTTGGGTGAAAAAATTTTTTTTTCCACTAGAATTTTTTTAACTAGAGTTGAAAATTGATCGTTTTCAGTACAAAATTCAACAATTTGATTGAAAATTGATGTATTTTCTTGTAAATTCCTTTTTTCAGAAAATTAACCTTTTTAATAAAAAATGCAACTACTTGGTTACAAGTGAAACTTTTTTGTTAAAAATTCTTTTGTTGTTGTTGTTGTTGAAGATTCGCCATTTTAGTTGAAAATTCAAATAATTTGTTGAAAATTTAATTATTTTGTTGAAAATGCAACTGTTTTGTTGAAAATTTATCTGTTTTTGATGAGGATTCAAGTATTTTGTTGAAAATTCATTTTTATTGGTTGTTGTTCAGTGAACAATTGTATTTTATTTTAAATAAAAATATTTCTTTTTATTTAAATATCAAATATTACATTTTTCGATGAAAATTGATCTTCTTAGGCTCCCAGCAAACTTAAGATTTTTTTTTTATTTTCTTAAAAACTTTAAAGATCCTTAAAAAGCTTTAAAATTTTATTTCGAAATCTTTAAAAATCTAAATTTAGTTTATTATTTTTCGAAATCTTTTCCAGTTTTAAATTAAGTTTGGATCTTCTCAAAACTTGTAAATAATTCTTAAACTAACGTAAATTTTTTGCAAATTGATAATTGTTTTATTGCTATTTATGCGTGAAAATTCAATAATTTCACTTACGTATTAAAAATTTGTTAAATAGAACAATTAAAATTGTAAGGTTCAAAGTCTAAATTTAACACTCTGAAATGTGAACGATTGAAGGCTTTCTATTTCAAATATTTCAGTTTAAAATTGTTTAGTTTTTAATATTTTATTTATAAATACTCATTTTAAATGAAAAGTAAATATTGCTAAATATTATACAAATTTTTGAATTGTAGAAACTTGTACTTTATTGTTAAATTTTTTATACTGTTCTACAAGAAAATATAAGAAAAAATTAGCTTTTTGTATTTAACTGTATTTTCTTGTTGAATTTTGTACATTTTTTACAAAAAAATTACATGTTTTAACCAAAAATTACAGTTGTGGAAATGCTGTACATTCTTGTAAAAAAATTTGTATGGCACATGCATTATTTCAGCCCTTTTCGACGCCTATGAAGCGGGGCTAAAAGCTCTACTTTTTACAACCTAGGGAGTAAAAAGTACTCCTCACTCCCTAGGGACTGAAAACTGACGTCAGAGGTGAATAATTAAAATTATACATCCATGAGCTCGCATTTTACGATTATCAGCCCACTCACCATCAAAACTGTGAGGAAATGTTGGTTGCAGATAATAGAATTTTGCGGTTATTTATGGAAAGTTACCATATATAACTGACCAATTTACCTTAAATTACCGTAAGTGACCGATAATTTTCATAAATTTATGGACATTTATGGAAATTTAAAAAAATGAATTTTGGCTAATTTATGGTAAGTTACCATATTTACCGGTAAAATTGCTATGAATGACCGAACATTTTCATAAATTTCCGGAAATTTATATAGATTTTTTTTATTAATTTTGGGCAATTTATGGTAAGTTACCATAAATCACATAAGTCATTTTTGATCATTTGGAATAAGTTAACATAAATTTAATTCTTTTTTATTCAAAATCTAGTATGGACTGAAATCATGAGTGTATTTCGAGAAATGTCTGATATCATCCATTTGTTATAAAAAATATCGTATGCGCTAAGCGGGAGAGGCACTTTTTCGACTTGTGTATGTTTTCAGTAATTTAATTACTGAAATCAATTGAAAATTCCTTGGAATAAAAAAAAAAGATATTTCAAATCATTAGAATTTTTTGAAAAGGTTTACAACTTTTTGAAGCTCTTGAAAATTCGTTGGAATTTGTAAAAATACCCTAAAACCTTTAAAATCCTTTGAAATATCTTCAAATTAGTAAAATCGATAAAAAATTCCTTAGAACCTTTTAAAATATTTCAAATCCTTTGAAATCTTTCCAAATCCTTTGGAATCCCTTCAAATTATTCAAACCCACTCAAAATTCCTAGGAACCTTCTAAAAGATTCTAAAATATTTGAAATCCTGTGATAACTTTTGAAATTTTGTAAAGCTCTTGAAAATTACTTGGAATTTTTTAAAAATACCCTAAAATATTAAAAATCCTTTGGAATCCCTTCAAAATATTCAAATCTAATTAAAATTCCTTGAAAATTTTTAAAATATTTTGAAGTCTTTGAAATCCTTTCAAACTTTTTATTTCTCTGGAAAAATACCTTGAATTTAAAAAATACCCTACCATCTTTAAAAATCCTTGGAATCTTTTAAAATATTCTTAAATATTTCAAATCCTTTGAAATCTTTCAAAATCCTGTGGAACTTTTTAAACCTCATGAAAATTCTTTCGAATTTTTGAAAAATACCCTAAAATCTTCAAAATCCTTTGGAATCCCTTCAAATTATTAAAATCTATTTAAAAATCATGGAAACGTTTTGAAAGAAAAGTTGCCAAAGTGATTTTTTTATTATTTAAAAAAATGACTATGTGGCAGCCCTCATTATTTCTGACAGTTACCTCAAGTGCTTCTTGCAGAAATTCCCTGACTTTTGCTACTCAAAATGAAATTAAAAAGCAAAAATTTGAATATTTTTTAAATAATAAAACAGAATTCATCCTTATTTGGTATCCCGTAAATATTATAAAAATCTGAAGAAACTGTAGGTCTACAAATTATAATGAAAATAAAAAAAAAAACTATTCATTATTGACACACACAAACAAGAGATTAATCAAGCGCCTTTAAGTGTTACGACCTTTAGGCCTAATTGAATTAGTATCACCAAACACGTAATTTCTACACAAATGACATTTTGAATGATAGTGATGAAACTTCAAACACACTTTAATTAACACCATGAAGAAAGACGCCAACAGCTTATCGACTGAACCCTTTACAATTCTTTCGAATCTCTTTGAATTACTCAAATCTATCCAAAATTCCTTGGAATTTTTCAAAAATACCCTAAAATCTTAGAAATCCTTTGGAATCCCTTTAAATTATTCAAATCTATAAGAAAGATAAATTTCCATCTAAAAATCGAATAGTTCAATTTTCAATAAAAAAAAACAAATCGTTTACCGAAAACAACAATTTTTCAACAAAATAGACGAATTTTTAATCAAATAGTTGAATTTTCAACCAAGAGGGTGAATTTTGTACCGAGAAGATCAAGTAGTTGAATTTTCGACTAAACAAAGATAAATTTTCAGTTAAATAGTTGAATTCTCAACTAACAAATATCAGTTTTCCACTAAAACTGGAATAGTTACATTTTCACTTGGAAAAATCAATTTTTTACAGCAACAAAAAAACGAATTTTCAATAAAGTAGATTAATACTGAAGCAAATAGTTGAATTTTGAAGAAGAAAAATTGATTTTCTCTCGAGAAAATTAATTTAAAAAAAGAATATATAACAAAATAGATGAAATTTGAACCAAATAGTTGAAGTTTTGACCAAAAAATATAATTTTGTACCATTAAGATTAATTTTTTATCGGAAAAGACGAATTTTCAACAAAATACATGAATTTTCAAGCAAGTACTTGAACTTTCAACTAAAAAAGATAAATTGTTTGCGAAATAGTTTAATTTTCAACTAAAAAAGATCAATTTTGAACCAAAAAATGAAATAGTTTAATTTTCAATCAAAACATTAATTTTTTCAACAAAAAAAAGAATATTTAACAAAATAGATGAGATTTTAACCAAATAGTTGAATTTTCAACCAAAAAGTTTAATTTTATATTAAGAAGATTAATTTTCGATCGAAAAAGACAAATTTTCAACAAAATGCATAAATTTTCAACCAAATAGTTGAATTTTCAACTAAAAAAGATAATTATTTCAGTCAAATAGTTTAATTTTTAATTGAAAAAAAAATAAATTACCAACCAAAAATGGCATAGTTAAATTTTCAACCAAAAAGATTAATTTTGTACCCAGGAGATAAATTTTCTACCGAAGAAGAGGAATTTTCAACAAAATACGTGAATTTTTAACCAAGTACTTGAATTTTCAACTAAAAAAGATAATTTTTTATTCAAATAGTTGAATTTTTAACTTAGAAGGGTACATTTTCAGGCAAAAAATGAAATAGTTAAATTTTCAACCTAGTGAAGTAATTGTTTTTATTAAGACAACGAATTTTCAACAAAATGGATGAACTTTTAAACAAATAGCTTTTTTTTAACTAAAAAATATCATTTTTTAACAAACAATGGAATAGTTACATTTTAAATTGAAAACATTTATTTTTTATACAAAAAAAACCAAATTTTCAACAAAATAGTAACATTGTCAACTAAAGAGAGTGCAACACTAAGGGTGGTTTTAAATATCTATTCCGGCGGCACTTACCCCACTGAAAAAGCTTGTTCTCTGACAAGGTAATTTATTACTGTTTTCAACTCGCAAAAAAAGTGTATGGAGGCGGTCATTTTGACGATTTTGTGATTGCCAAACAGTAGAGGTGGTTTTAAATATCTATTCCGGCGGCACTTACCCTACTGAAAAAACTTTTTCTATGACAAGGTCGTTTAATACTATTTTTAACTCGAAAAAAGTGTATAAAGGCGGTCATTTTGACGACTTTGTTATTATGAAACACTAAGGGTGGTTTCAAATATCTATTCCAGCGGCACTTACGCCACTGAAAAAACTTGTTGTATGGCAATGTAGTTCAATACTATTTTTAACTCGAAAAAAATGTATGAAGGCCGTCCTTTTGACGATTTTGCGACTGTCAAGCACTAAGGGTGGTTTTAAATATCTATTCCGGCGGCACTTACCCTACTGAAAAAACTTTTTCTATGGCAAGGTTGTTTGATACTATTTTTAAATAAAAAAAAAAGTGTATAAATGCTGTCATTTTGACGACTTTTTTATTATGAAACACTAAGGGTGGTTTCAAATATCTATTCCGGCGGCACTCAACCCACTGAAAAATCTTTTTCTATGACAAGGTAGTTTAATACTATTTTTAACTCGAAAAAAGTTTATAAATGCGGTCATTTTGACGAGTTCGTGATTGTGCAACACTAAGCGTAGTTTCAAATATCTATTCACTCACCCCGCTGAAAAAACTTGTTGTATGGCAAGGTAGTTCAATACTTTTTTTAACTCGAAAAAAATATATGAAGGCCGTCCTTTTGACGATTTTGTGATTGTCAAGCACTAAGGTTGGTTTTAGATATATATTCCGGCAGCGCTTGCCCCACTAAAAAAACTTGATCTGTGACAAGGTAATTTAAGAGTATTTTTAACTCGAAAAAAAAGTGTATAAAGGCGGTCATTTTGACGAATTTGCGACTTTCAAACACTGAGTGTGGTTTTAAATATCTATTCCGGCTGCGCTTACCCCACTGAAAAACTTGTTGTATGACAAGATAATTCAATACTATGCATACTCGAAAAAAAGTGTATAAAGGCCGTCCTTTTGTCGATTTTGTGATTGTCAAAAACTGATGGTGGACACAAATATCTGTTTCGGCGGCAGTTACCCCACTGAAAAAACTTCTTGTATGACAAGGTAGTTAAATACTACTTTGACACGAAAAAAAGTGTATAAAGGCCGTCCTTTTGACGATTTTGTGATTGTCAAACACTAAGGGTGAATAGAATAGAAAAGTATAATACCTATAACATTTCGCAGATAGTTAGTGAGTATTTTGGAACCATGAACGGACATATGAAATCTATTTTTTTTTTTCAAACGAATTGAAATAGTCATTACCAATATAACTAGAATGCTTATTTTCAACATAATTAAGATCTGTAATGTATAAATTATATGAAAATGAAAGGAAATACGTATTTATGAGAATGTATCCTAAGTAAGTAAGTCTATAAATAAGTTTCTAATAAATTGTGTATTTAATTTAATACGTGTTTTGAAAAAATTTTGATTTAATCTATCCGTTTATGGTTCCAAAATACTAATCAACTATCTGCGAAATGTTAGGGGTATTAGAATTTACTATTCTATTAATTTTAACATTATTTTCTACGTATTTTCTTACATAATATGTATCTAATCATTCAGGTTTCATAAAGATAATCTGATGAGGGAATCGGTCTGATGCCGAAACGTCATTTTTATGTACAATATTCTGAATAAATGGTCTGGAAGAAGTCGATGAAATAATGTTTTTCCTTAAAAATTCCATGTCATATGTAAGGATTCTCAAACCGATTTTAGTTCTAAGAATTCGTCTTTGTTAACAACAGACTTTTGTGTCGCAGTTTCTCAGCCATTATCTTCCTGTTCATGCATCCAGAAGGTTACGCAGCCGATGAGAAGCTCAGAATCTGTATTAATTCTAAGCTGTTGGATTCCTGCGCCTGTGGCCCTGTGAGCGGCTATCATGGCCACTTTAATTTCTGCCTTGTTGATTTTGTAGCATCCTGTAACTACTTGCGAGACGTTCACGGGGTGGTTTTTGCCAAACCATACACCAATTTCATCTCGGGAGTTGTCTTTCGAATCAGAAATCCTTGTCCCGTCGAAGTACATATCAACATATTGATCGCATAAAGAAGGTATCCATGGAGCATTTGAGGTTAAGCGCAGGGGTGCACTTCTAGGTGGGCCCTTGCCTTTGGAGGTCGTTCGCGCAGCACCTACATCTGACAGGGTGCTGTGACTCTTTCTAAAAAAGAAGCCAGAAGAGTCTTCATTATGTCCTTCTTCAGATGATGATTCCGATAAAGAGGATTCTTCACTGGGAAAGGGCGTTTTTGAGATTTTGAGCCTAGAGTTGCAATGTTGCAACCTTGATGCAATTGTGCTTCCGTTCATGTGAGGTGCCTTCAAACTGCTCAGAAGTTGGAGACGGTCGACTAGGTTTGGAACTGCCTTATCTTCTTTCTCTGATTCAGCTGATTTCCTGCGTGGGGTTTGGTACTTTTGTCCGGTTTTTCCTGTTAGGTTACTCTTTTAGGTTACTTTTAGATACCTCCAATGGTCTTGTAATAAATATCAACATCCGTGATGCCAAACTGAAATACTGTAGCATTAACTCGATTGGAATCGAATGCCAATGAAGAACCTAATTCTGTAAAAAGAAATAGAAATAGATCAATTTTTTTTACTTCAAATATTAACACGACAAAATAGGAAAGCGCATGCAATATACCTGAAGGGTGATCCGGCAAAAGGGCGTTAGTGCCAAATTTATGAAATTCGTTACATTGGCTTAAAATACTTGCTTTGGCCTAAATCATATTCCCGTAGAAGGTTATGGCCCGTTTGATATTGAAAAGGGTTGTTTTAATGTTTTCAAATTGAAAAATTAACAAATTATGCGCCTCTTACTGGATCACAATAAGCGTTTTTTTGAGACGCGCCGTTCCATTGACAAGGGTATATGCTAAACAGCTGCCATAATTTTTGCCAAAATTCATAAAAAATAACCATATATGAATGAAACTATATATGAATTCTGCAGAGAGGAAAAATGAACAATTATAGATCAGATATTATATTGTATGATAATTACCAATATAATTCAAGAAAACCGCTAGGGTGAGCAGCTGGGCGAGCTACAGTGTAACCAACAAATGAACATGCTGGATTTTCCGTAGAGAATTTATACGAGTCTTTATTCTATTTGCCATACTAAATTTCATCGTTAAAATCCATAGAACACAGACACACGAATTTGAAGAATTATCAATCTCACGACTTCGGTAAAAATTGCGAAATTTCCTCATACAAATCCATAAATTTGTATATGTGTTAAACTTAATATATGGAATATTGTAAAACTGGTAAAAGCAATATCGAAAACGCATACATTTTTATAGGTATATAGTTATATTGTATTACATTCTATTGAGCAGAGGCGCAGAACTCGGACACAGCAGTTAAAAAAACTTTCAAAGTAATAACTTTGGTAGAGATTGGAAATTTAGAAAAAATAAGTCAATACATTTTTTATGCTTTGAAGCCTTATATGTGGAATAATGTAATAATAACAGAAAGATTACTAAAACTTTTCAATAACTTTGTAATAATGCCAGACGAGATTGAGAAACATTTCTTAGTACACAAAAAAAAAAGTTTGAACAAATATTCCTCTCCCAACAAATCATTTTCTCAAGTTTTATTTGACTTTTATTATTAGAAAGTATAGTTGACAAAAAGTAAACACAAGATCGTTTACAAACTTTTCCAAAAACAGTTTGCAATTTTAGTTTTAAAGAAACATCACTCTTTATATATATATATATATATATATATGTATATATATGTTTTATGAATGTTTTCTATTGTTCTCTGTCATATGCCACCAAACGCGTCCTCGGGTTGAGGATAGAGGGTCCCTGTACTAAGGGTTTCTGTTAAATATGGTCACAATAATAAATAAGCAGTCACGAGCAATTGTCCAGGGATGGTGCCGAAGGAATTACCCCTAAGCGGAAGCGTAGCAACCGTGCCGAAAGCTGAATTGTACCTGGGTGAGGTGCCTTAAACGCTGACTCTAAGATACCAAGCGTTCTCTTAGTGTGTGCAGCCTCATACTTGCACGCGGGCTTCTAAAAGGATGGATCAACCTTGTCCTTAGCTGCTCGCGGGAACAAGAATGCACCACGAAAACACCAAAAGGTTGTAGATGCGGTTCAAAACGATCAAACGCGCAAAGCACCCGACAATGTGTCGGCAAACAGTGCCGATCCTTCTAGAGTTCGCGGTGCTGAAAATAATTTAGATGGAGGACCGACAGCGAACCGGCGAAACGCCCACATTGAGTGGATGAATTAATTCAAGGATGACTCGCTAGACTGCTACGATGCCAGCATTATCCCTGTTCACAGACGCTTTATGGCACGTATGCGTACTCTGTGGTACCAAAAACACCCGAAGCTACAGCACTTTTCGCTTCAATCCTTGCGAAATCATCGTGCCTACCTCTAGAAAAATGGATATTTACGAGGAGCGGTTCCCCAACCGCTGATTGATCAAGCTGCAGCCGAAGATAAGGATGCGACGTTATAACCAACCGCGGAACGCAGGCACATTTTGAGAAATGTTCACGATTTCAGGAGAAGGAGGGACATTACCATGCAAGTTCCTCCTCAGCCCCAACATATGGCCGAAATGGGTATATTCATCCGTGGAGAAATCTTGCAAGAGTCCGACCTCTGGACCATCAATCGCTTAGTTTATGGTGCTGCGAGAGCTTTCGCTGATTCAAATCGTAGGCTCGAACCGACGATCGATCAAAAGACCAAAAGACCCTTGCATCAACTGAACAAGAAGATTGGATGGACAAGACAGTATGCGTCCCGTGTTCAATGTGTGATTGACTACATGACATCTGTTAGGCCCTTTACGGAAAAGGTTTGAAAGTTCGCCCAAGAACAGAGGATCTTGAATCACACATTGAACAAGTGAAAAATGCTGGCAAGGAAGCAGCATATTGTTGACAAAATACGGCTGTTATCTAAGGCAAGAAGGAGAATTCAGAAGGGGGATAGGTGGATCAGGGAGAATCAAAAGTCTCTCGCTGACCCATCTGAAATGTTTCGAAATATTTAAAAACAATTTTTTTTAAACTAATCTTTCAAAATAAAGAATATTGTAAGATTTCCCAGAGATATAAAAGCATTTTTTTATTTTTCTGAAACCATTCAAAATTCTTAAAAAGGTTCGAAATTTTGTTTTAAAATCTTCAGGTATCTAAATATTATTTTAAATTTGTTGAAATATTCTCAAGATCAGCAAGCCCGGTCGGGCCTCACCGCCAAATAAGGCGAACCGGCCGGTAGTACTTATATGAAAATATCGCGTTCCACATACAATGAAAATTTATACGAATTATGACTCTTCATCTTTACACCATAATTTCTATATTTCTAATGAGTACTAAACATAATAATTTTTTACAAACGGGTAATGAAAGATTGTATTATATTATATTATAATTAAGGATTCCGCTTATATGAATATCTTAAGGACTTATGTGGCTTATATGGTAGTATTGTTGTTATAAAAGTTCGTGCTTCGTGCGAGTTGCCGAAAAAACTTCACCAGTTCAAGATTCGTGTTATTCTCCACCCCAAGTTTTAGGAAAAAAAAATTTTTTAAGAAAAATGTTTTAAATGGTAAAAATGACAAATAAAATTAAAGTATTTTAATTTGAATATAACCTATATTGAATAATAATTAATTTGAATGAGCAATATCATTGAAATGTGTAATTTCAAGTTTCGTTCTATAAGACTGTACAATGTTAATTCTTAAATAATTTAAAATATATTTTTAAACTCGTTAAAAAGTTATTTTCACATTATTATACCTTGCTTTCAAAAGTAGAATAAAATCAAATTTGTATGAGAATAACTTTAAAAATGAACATAATTTATTTCAGGAACAAATTAAATAAGGTATAATAAAGAATAAGAAGAAACATATGAAATCTATCTGAAATACTACGTTCGAAAGAAGAGAGGGTCCGAATCGCCGTCAAATATTGCGTTGCAACACCATTATAAAAAAAAGACTTCAATTACGCATAGTAAAAAGTTTCGCATGCGAATATCTTTTTTTTAATCAATAGTCATCGCCAAATATAGTATTCATAACCAAAAAACTTATTATTTCCTTATTCTGGTTCCGAAAACAAAACATACTTCTTTTTTGTCGACTAAATTTTGTTATTTTTTTACGGTAAATCTTTCTTAATCTTTGCTCATAAATGGACAAACCCTGAACTATGGTTGCTTCTCAGTGTTTTTTTTCAATGAAAAAGCTTCTATTTATCAATTCAAATTTAATAATTTTATTAAATAGTCAATTGATAATCGCTAATAAATATGATGGAAGAACAGTGTCAATTTTATTATTATTCACTTCCACATGCTCTTTACAGTCCTGATGAGGCTATGATTTCAAAGCGAATTGCATCGACGTTTCAGAAACAAATAAGGACAACTTTATTTCACTTCCTTCTAAATTGCAAGACCAAACGCCAAAACCAGAAAACATCTTTATATTACTATATCATTTCAATTTTGCACAATTGTGTTTCTTGACTGTGTAATGATTGTACAATATCTTTTCTTCAATGTAAGTTGAAAATTTTTGATTTCATTAGCATTTATTTCATTATAAATGATAATATTTTGCCTTGGTTAGTTGTACTATAACAGAAGATAAAAGTTGCACTTATCCCTACCTGTATCCAAAAGCTAGATTAAAGTCCATATTTGTCTTAAAACTATATTTTCAGTCAACTTTGTGGTTCGGAACAAGACCCTCTTCCTAAAACCAAAACTTGTGGCTTTTTGGATTGGACTTTGTTTCTTCAATATTCATTAGAAATTTCTTTTGAGTTAGTTTTCTCAATTTTGTGCTGCAACAAGATAGGCATAACATCAGTTTTCACAGGTAAAACTATTTATAAGGCATATATGTTGTTGAAATCATTATGAAAGTATTTAATAAGTTTAGAGAAGAAAATAATAACTTCAATTGATTCATTTAGACCTTGAAACAATTCCGTTACCATTTGTGGGCACGGCTATGAATGAAACAGTTATTTGTGCATTAATAAAGTTTTTTCACTTTCTTGAAAACGCGACTTTTAAACATGTATTTACTGCTAGTCAAGAAGCCTCGGTGGTTTAGACGATAGCGCGTGGATACTTCCATGCAGGAGGTCTGGCGTTCGATCCCTGAGTCGAGTACCAATGGAAATTTTTCTATGTACTTCTACCAGGGCATCGGTGGTTTGGAACCCACCTTAAACTGTAGGTGGTCTCAGAAAAGGTGTTGCCTTACCAAAGATAAATCGGCTCTTTCGAGGGCCTAACCTACGGGGGGACAGTGCTTGAGACACCTAGGGGGGACTCTTGCTCGGCGGTCGCTGGTTAATTTCGAGTAATCAACACACACACATATATTTACATAACCCACCAAGGCAATGCTTCCAATCTGTGCATCTGATTGATGACCTCAGAGGGATCGCTCCATCCACCCTGGTCCCTAAGTGAAGGCGTGACAACCGTGCCGAAAGCTGAATGGCACCTGAGTAAGGTGTCTTAAACGGTGACTCTAGGATACCGGGCGACCTCTCAGAGTATGCAGCCTTATCCTTGCATGCGGGGCTCTACAAGGATGTCGCAAAAGGTTTCGAACCAGCCATTACAAAATTGTGGAAAGTCATCCGAGTAAACAAATACCAAAAATTTCGTGAACATCTTCACAGATTTATTAATTAGGACTAAATAGGATTTAGTTTAATAGTAAACTGAGCATTATTATCTTGTAAAATGTTTGGAGTCGGGGCAGAAAATGGATTCTGGATAAAAAGTTTCTATTGGAACTTATGCTTTGAGATCCTCTAGAACAATTCATTATTTTGGCTACTTTTTTAGCAAGAAAGGTGTCTTTGTTGCAGCTTCCTTGAGACCAAAAGTTGGTTCTAACATAAACCCCCGTCCTTTCTGTATAGCCATGGTTGTGGTAACCAAATTTTTTGCCTGGTATAATTTATAAAACGTTAATCTTAATGTTTAAGAAGGACAAGCTAAAGGCCTAAAAAATATAAGATATTGATGAGGATACCGTATACAGTGAGGCCAAATTCATGGTATTCATTATGATGAGTGCAATAGGGACACTCTTATGCTCCATCAATTTCGCAGAACAATACTGAATTTTCTCGAACTACAAATTTTGGATAAGAGTCTAAATTGCACATTTAAGGCGTGACATCGTTCTTCGCAACTTCCAGAAACGAACTATATTCTTAATCAAATTCTCAGGTCCGGCCGACTACAACAGCACAGCTAAGTAGAAAAAAGAGGTCGAGAAGTATCGAGGCCTTATAAGGGTGTTGCGTCGACTGTACCACGTCACTATTTGTATGGGAATGGTTTGAGGCACTAAATATGTTAGCGACGGAAAACCGAGTTATTCTGCTATGGATCCCTGGATGCAGCGGTATCAAAGGCAACGAGATGTCGGCCAAGCTACGTATATTAGCAGCAAGAAGAAATTTTATTGCACTATAGCCAATTATAGGCATTTACAGTAAGTAAGTCACTGAAGAAATTGATAGTTGGCTGACTGAGGAACATCAGAATGAGTTGGACTTGGTCCCTGGCTGCAGACAGGTCAAAGCACTCTTGGGCCTAAATCTTAACTCTAAATGAGCGAGGGAAAAACTTTAACAATATTCAACATGGGAAAAAACTTTCTACGTTTTTTGGACATGGGAACCTCGGATTGTGGTAGAACTTCTAACACTCACGGGAAATCACTGCGTTAGTGAGTCAGAGATATCAGCTAAAAGCGTGGCTAAGGTTCTCTCCCTGTGGAAGGCTCAAGGGTCACGCTTAGGCTCACAAGGGGACGCAACGGGATAACCCAAGCCTCAGGGTTCATTTAGATCCATATATTTTTTAGAAATTTGCAAGATGCATTTTCATTGAAAAAAGATGAAATTCTTACTAGAATGTATTGATTTTTCAACCAAAAAGACGAATTAAAAAAAAGTTGAATTTTCAATCTAAAAAGACGAGTTTTCAACAAAACTATTACATTTTCAATCAAAAGAATGACTTTTTAGCAAAACTGTTGAATTTTCAACCGATCAAAATCAAAAATATAAATTTTCAACAAAAAAGTTCATTTTCAGCCAAACAGTTGTATTTTAACCAAAAACAGGTCATTCTAAGCCAAAAAGATTAGTCTTCTATTTGAAAAAAGAAGCGCATTTTCAGCAAAATAGTTTATCAGATTTCACCCAATTTGTTGGATTTTCATTAAAAATGGATCAGTTTCCAAGAAAATAGTTCAGATTTAACCAAAAGACATGAATTTCAAACTATAAACTGATGAATCTTCAACTGAAGTAGTTGAATTTTCACTTGAAAAAAAAATTACTTTCCAACAAAACAGGACGAATCTTCAATTATATAGTTGAAACTTCGACCAAAGTGGATTAATTTTCAACCAAACGGTTGCATTTTCATTGAAAAAGGAAGAAATTTTTACTAAAATGTATTAATTTTTTAACCAAAAAGACAAATTTAAATAAAAAACAATTGTATTTTCAACCAAAAAGAGGTCAGTCCGAGCCAAAAAATTAGTTTTCCATAAAAAAATACGAGTTTCAAACAAAATAGTTCAACTTTCAACCAGAAGACATAAATTTTGAACTATAAACTGATGAACCTTCAACTGGGATTGTTGAATTTTCACTTAAAAAAAAATTAGTTTCCAACAAAACAAGACGAATATTCAATTATATAGTTGAAACTTCGACCAAAAGAGAATAATTTTCAACCGAATGGTTGCATTTTTATTTTAAAAAGATGACATTTTTACTAGAATGTATTAATTTTTAAACCAAAAAGACGAATTTAAAAAACAATAGTTGAATTTTCAATCCAAAAAGACGAGTTTTCAACAAAACTATTAAATTTTCAATCAAAAGAATGACTTTTCAACAAAACTGTTGAATTTTCAACCGATCAAAACCAAAAATATAAATTTTCAACAGAAAAGTTATTTTTCAACCAAACAGTTGTATTTCTAACCAAAAAGAGGTCGTTCTAAGCCAAAAATATTAGTTTTCTATTGAAAAAAAATCGGCAAAAATGTTTATTAGATTTTACCCAAGTTGTTGAATTTTCATTGAAAAAGGATCAGTTTCCAACAAAATAGTTCAACTTTCAAACAAGAGACATACATTTTTAACTATAAACTGATGCATCTAGCATTACAAAGAACTCAAACAAATGCCACCGGCCACGTCGCCCAACTCGCGTAAATCAAAACGCGCTTGCGCAGCTGAATATCGTAAACAGGTATATGAATTTTTTAGTATGCAGAAACTATGAAATTCATATACGTGAAAGAAACTTACTGTATACTTAATAAATTTAGTATTCATATAACTTCATCAAATAAATTTAGTATACGTAAGTATACTAAAATTACAAAGTGTAATGAATTTAGTAAACACATAGGAAATGTAATATGCCCATGTATACTAAAATTGCAAACATTTCTAACAGTTATGCTTGGCTCATTGAAATTAATAGATTTTGTGTGAAATGTGAGAGAAATTAAATTTTTATTACCATTTATTAAGAATAGATGCTTTTTGGACATTGTTTAAACAATTTTTATAAACAAATTCACAGTTTGGCGATTTTTCAATGAATAGGCTCAATTTTTGTTTACTGGCAAAGAGTCATCGGAAAAACATGCCTAGTTGATTCCGTAAACAAAAATTAAGCCTGTTCATTGAAAAACCGCCAAACTGTGAATTTTTTTATAAAAATTATTAAAACAATTACCAAAAATTCAGCTACTTGGTTTAAAGTCGAACTAATTTAAAAAAATTCATTTTTTTTATTGAAGATTCAATTTTTGGTTGAACATGTAACTATTCTTTTTCTTCGAAAATTAATCTTCTTGGTTAAAAATTTATCTTTTGGGTTGAATGTTGAACTCTTGTTGGAAATCCATTTTTTTAAGATTCATCATTTAAGTTGAAAATACATTGCTTTGATTAAAAAATCAAATACTTGGTTTAAAGTAAAATTACTTTTTTTAAATATATATTTTTTTAGTTTAACTATTTTAGTAAAAAAATTCATATTTTCGGGTCGAATTATTAACTATTTTGTAAAAAGTTCGTCTTTTCAGCTTTAAATTTCATCAGTTTGGTAGAAAATTAAACTATTTGGTTGAAAATGAAATTTTTTGTCGAAAAATCATCTCGTATTTTCGCTTACATTTAAACTGAATTAATAGAATCCAATGAGTAAATTAAACTAATCTTGGTTAAAAGTTATTTTTTTTGTGGTTGAAAAATCTACCATTATATTTTTGTTTCGGAATTCATCTCACTTGGTTAAAAATTCTAGTATTTGCTTGAAAATTTAATTATTTTGTTGAAAATGCAACTATTATTAAAAATCGTCATCTTTATTGGACAACAATTCAACTACTTGGTTAAATGTTAAACTACTTTGTTAAAAATTATTGTTTTTTTATTGAAGATTCATCGTGATGCTTTCGTACCCCTAACACACTCTCTTACCTTGTCACTCTGTTGTGGTGCCTTCGTGACCCAAACACTCTCTCTTACCTATGCACTCTGCTATGATGCTTTCTTGGCCCCAAAACACTCTCTCTTTCCTTCACACGCTTTTGTAGCGCCTTCGTGGCCCCATACTATCTTCTCTCTCTCTCTCTCTCTCTCTCTCTCTCTCTCTCTCTCTCAGGGTGGTAGCCTTCGAGGCTTCCCGACACTTTTTCTCTTGCTCTCTGACTCTCTCTCTCTCTCCACCTTCTCCTTCTAATTTTCTCTTCTTCCTGGCCCTTCCGCCTTTGGGCCGCCTTACATCCAGCCGCCGCTCATGGACGGTCTGCAAGCCTACCGCTACATCCTCTCTTCACGAGGAGCGATGACCATCTATCAATCCCGTCCTAGTAGTCGGAAATACGAGGAAAAGTCATTGGCTAGACTCGACGCCTTTCTCCAAGGAAACAACCGGCATTTACCCATTCGAGCAACAATCACTACTACTCCATCCTCGACTAGGACAACTGTCCCCAACTAGCCTGGTCCATCAGGTCAAATATACAGGCTGTACGAAACTACCCTCCACTAGATCTCTCTCTCTCTCTCTCTCCACAAAGACTCTTGGCGATGACTCCCCCCCCCCATAAACATAAAAGGAGTTTACCTCAATATAATTCAATTGCTTTGATTAAAGTATAGTTTTTTTTCTTAAAATCACACAGGTCTACACTCAACATTAAAATCCAATACTTAAAATGAATTTATAATTTCCCATACACTAAACTCTGGGTTTCAGTCCAGTGTCGGGGCTTGATTGCAATAGCCTTGGCCATAAATCGGGGGGACGCAAACGTAAACAGTCAGGGCCGTGTGTCAGGGCTCTGTGGAAAGGCACACGTGAATGAAAATGAATTGCTTAAATAGTTGCTAAATATCTTACACGAAAAACATTACTCTTGACATTGGTTGATTGTGTCATTAATTCAGGAAAATAATCATTTTTAACGATTCAACAAGAAAATAATTATTTTAATCAATGAGAATGGGGTTGTTGCATAAATTTTAGATGATATATATATTCTTAATACTGCATACAATTATAATAATGATAGTGCATAAAGAAATAGAATACTTTACTCATGAGAAAATAATACGGAAAAGAAATGATCGAAAACCTTATTCAAACAACTGCGTGACCTTTAAAGGTCACATCCTGAAAAACCACTGAACCAATCAGAATATTGGTATGCAGTGGCTCCATTGATTAACGAAGTATCCAACAGGGACATTTGACAAAAAACAGGGGGGTCAAATTTTACACAAATCTAATACCTTCTCTGGATGAGAATGTAAAAATAATTATAAAGATCCTACATGAGTTTCCATACTTCGTAATAATTTAAAAGAGATTTTTTATTATTTCCAGTACAATAAACTTTATTCATTTCTTCGCAACCTCAATGTATACTTCATTATCCTTTTGCCTAAACAACTGGAAGGCTTGGTGAGATAAGAGGTCCTTTTTTTACACTCAAGTGAAGAGGTATTTCTTCTATTACCGATGTCCTTTTTACCGTATATATTTTTATCTTATATGTTTATACCTTATACTTTTTTCTATTTTCATTTTTATTGAACATTAATTTGAAGTTTGTATTCACGAATTGCATAATATTATTGGCATAATCTTTATATTACTAATTATTTAACTTACGCACATGCTACCACTTTTTTATCTGTAGAACAATTATTTTGTAGCCTTTAAAGGTTCCTTGTAAAAACTTCAAAGTTGTATTGTACCTTTCAACGGAAAAAATAAATTTTTAAACCACGTGTCTACAAAATGTGAACTCCACCAATTTTAAATCTCATCGGCTTTCATTTTGTTATACTATTCTAATGTCTATATTAATGTAATTACTTTTTATTCAATTTTATTAAGTTACCAGTTTTAGAACATTCACTCATAAACAATAAACTAAATTTTACATGCCTTTTATTACTATTTTAAGTTCTCTTCCATACTAAATTTGAATCTCTCGCCTTATTTCAACCAAAAAGCT
Source organism: Andricus grossulariae (assembly GCA_011634705.1). Lineage (NCBI taxonomy): Eukaryota > Metazoa > Arthropoda > Insecta > Hymenoptera > Cynipidae > Andricus > Andricus grossulariae. The sequence continues at coordinate 191,756,127 of JAABKJ010075445.1, read as the reverse complement.
ATGATAAATGGCGGCTTCGGCGCATTCAAGTAGGCACAGATCGTTCTATTGAATCCTGTATCCAGTGTATTATATACATCAGTGAGTACTATAGAATATTGATTATGGAATTCACCATATTATGTACCAGCCTCGTTTTTTATTGATATCTATAACATTTAAACTGCCGTGTTTAGAAGAAAAACGTTAAGTGTGAAACTAATGTCGAAAAAATTGACGAAAACCGTTATACCGAAAAAAGTCGATACTGATGACGTCGAATTCTTCGGTATCGATACTTTTGCTTTCAAATTGTTACTTGGATCAGGATCGAACTTTTCAAAGTATCGATACTTCGGCATCGATACTTTTTGGAAGTATCCCCCATCCCTACCGGCCAGGCCGTGGACACTCAATGCTTTAGAAGTGCACGCGTTGGCGCCATCAAACGAGCCCGCAGGTTTTCAAGATAAGATAATAGATGCTTGAGGTTATATCCAGATGATTTGAAGATAACTTAATTAAAAAACTCAATAAATTTTAATAATTTGAAATTATTTATTTGTTTAAATCTTTAACTAAAAATCGGACAATTTTAGGATATGACATTAAAAATAATACAACACAAGATTGCTGTAATATGATTCCAATTTTTGAAATCGAACAATTTTAATCTTTTAAATCGAAATTGCTTTATATTTACATTTAAAATTATTAAATTCAAAACTGACTTTTAAGGCTTTTAATATGATATGTCGAAATATTTAATTGCGAAATTGTCCTGAAATTTTGAATATTTGATCCAGTATCAAGTGACATTCAAAAAGATTGCATAGATTTTTTTACTAAAACATGTGATTTCACTCTCGCAGAAAAAAAAATAATTTTTACTCAAAACTTACAAAACGCGCGAATTATGAAATATGGGAAATCTCCCGGTGTGATATTTTTCTCCTGGTTTTATCCCGATTTTCTCCCGGTGAAAGTTTCTCCCGGCTTTCTCCCGGTTCTCCCGGGTGAGTGGCCACTCTGGAAAAATTTCATTGGGATAGTTTCGGAATATACTTGAAATCTAGTGAAAATTTGAAATTAAATTTCTCAATATACTAGAAAAAAAAGCGTTTTGTATTGAAATCTTACTTTTTAAGTGTTAAACAATCATGACAAACCGAGAAATTAGTTTTCAAATTTCTCAAATTTTAACAAATATTGACGATATTAAAAATATGCTTGGTCAAAGTGACCCTAATTTTGAAGACTAACTTCTCGGTTTGTAACGATTGTTTAACAATTAAAAAGTAAGATTTCAATAAAACCCTTTTTTTCTAGTATATTGAGAAATTTATGTACAATTTTTTACTAGATATCAAGTATATTTCGAAACTATTCCAATAAAATGTTTCGATTAGACAATCATTCATGCAGAATATTTTCAACATTTCAAACTTTATTTCCCCTTCTTGCGGCAATGTTATGTATAACCATTGCTAACAATTATAATGACGTGATATGCCTGGATTCGTAAATAAATAAGGTAGAACGAATATTTCTCAAATTTGAATAAATATTAATGACATAAAAAATGTGCTTGGTCAAACTCACCCTACTTTTGAAGACTAGCTTCCCGGTTTGTAACGATTGTTTAACAATTAAAAAGTAAGATTTCAGTACAATACGCTTTTTTCTAGTATATTGAGTAATTTTATTTCAATTTTTCACTAGATATAAAGAGGGGCTCACGTGAAAGGGGTCCTTATAGATAATTGAGAAGGAAATAAATCTTTAAAGATCAACTGGGATTGAAAATATTAACCGATTTTTTTCAATCTTTTTTTAATTTACTCGTTTTTCGTTGAGAATTAACCTTTTTTGTCTGAAAATGAAACTATTCGGTTGTAAATGTTCTATTTTTTTGTTGTTTAATTTTTGATTTAAATTATCTGAAATCTTAGAAACTATTTCGAAACTTTCTGAAGAATATCAGAAAACTTATATTGATATTTATTTTTACAATTTTACTTTAATTGTCAATTAATTCTAAATAATTGTGAAATAAATTTAATAATTTTTTTCCAAATAAATATCCCACGATTTTAAAAGGACAAAACTATTTGAAAGGTGATTCTTCGTAGTATTTCAATAACTAATGAACATAGTTCTAGAATATTTTTTTATTTTGTCGAAAATTCATGTTTCTAATGTTAAATTCAACCGTTCTTTATTGAAAAATTTTTTTTTCATTGAAATAGCAATTATTACATTTTTCGTTCAGAATTAACCTTTTTTCTGAAAATGAAACTATTCGGTTGATAATGTTTTTTTTTCTTCAAATTTTGATTTAAAATACCTCAAATCTTAGAAAATATTTCGAATCTTTCTGGAGAATATCAGAAAACTTATATTTATATTTATTTTTACCATTTTATTTTAATTCTAAATTAATTCTAAATAATTGTAAAATAAATTTAATAATTTTTTTTGTAAAGAACTATCCCATGATTTTCAAAGGACAAAACTATTTTATAGGTGATTCTTTGTAGTATATTAATAACTAATGAACATAGTTCTAGAATATTTTTTTATTTTGTCCAAAAGTCATTTTTCTAATGTTATATTCGACCGTTCTTTATTGAAAATATTTTTTTTTTATTAAAATAGCAATTATTACATTTTTCGTTGAGAATGAACCTTTCTTGCATGAAAATGAGACTATTCGGTTGTAAATTTGTTGTTTTTTTGTTGTTCAAATTTTGATTTGAAATACCTGAAATCTTAGAAACTATTTCGAAACTTTCTGAAGTATATCAGAAAACTTATATTTATTTTTACAATTTTATTTTGATTGTATGGGCCTCCTTTTCTTCATCCCAAGTCCCTCCTCCTTGCTCGCCAGTCCAGGCATTCAAATCACCTCCTATCACAACCAACTCTTCCTTCTTTTCCTCCATCCACCTTCTTATTACTCTCCAGCCTTCCTCTTCCCCTCTTCTTCTATATGCACACACCACTGCTATTTTGACTTTTCCAATTACAATCCAAATGAAACTATTCGGTTGAAAATGTTTTTTTTTTCTTCAAATTTTGATTTAAAATACCTCACATTTCAGAAAATATTTCGAAACTTTCTGAAGAATATCAGAAAACTTAAAGTTCAAATAGTTCACTAATAAATCTGCAAGGCGTCGTTACTTTATAATGTTTAGACGATATTATTATAAATTATGTCCAATTAGGGCCAGTCATTTTCGGCTGTCGTTTTGCCTGTCGTTTTCCTGCGGTCGCGAAAAAACTACAGGGAAAAAATGACAGGAAAAAAGAAACCTGAAAAAAGAAAACTGATAAATTTCCATTTGAAACGATAATACAGCAAAATGATGTAATACCTTCCCTCGCGAAGTAGGTTTTTTCATTGTTATTTATTGTTGTAAAAATGTGAAATCCAACTTCGTCAGGTATATGGAATTAAATAATTTCATTTCCAAAATTGGAAAAAGACACGAACTTTACTTTAAATAGTGAGAAAGAAATAGAATAAATTGTTCACAAAATATTAAGCTTTGCTTATCTTAAGAAAAACTATTAGTATTGATGAGGTGTAATAATTGTTCGTAACAATAGAAGAAAAACAACACAAAATTGACACTTACTTTTTCGAAAACATTCTCCTGATTCTGTCCTTTCCGGTTTCATTGAGATCTTTGTTTTTCGTATACTTTTCTACAGTTTTTGGATCTGGTGCGTCCTTATTATCACTAAAGAATTTAAAAGGAAACAGTCCAAGCACGTAGGGCGATCTCCTTCTTAAAATAAATGTCATCTTGTTTAATATTTATATGAAACGACGTAATGAAACAAATGGAACATGTTCACTTTTGACGACTGACTCGAGCCGAAACCCCTGACAATTTGACATAACCTATATTTGAGAACCCTGAAAAGTTGGAATCTATATTATCGACTACTCAATCGATATTACAAATTGTTTTCCAAAAAATAAATAAAAAATAAATTATTTAGCTCGTAAACGTTTTGAAAATATTTAGAAACTTTATAAATTTAATAACTTTTTCAATGTGAACATGGTAAATTGTAATTATTGACGTAAAGCAAAAATAATAAATTAATAATATAATATCTTTGCCTAATCAGAGGTGAAAACAATAATACTTCTAAAAAGTGAACATTAAATTTTTAGCATTGACATATGTAAATATTGCAAACTGTAAAAATAGTTAATTTCAATTGAATTTTATTTTTATTGACATTTATAATAATTACTGAAAATTGAAATTAACGCTGAATTGAACTAAATTATAAAAATTTATAAATTTTTCTTTAAAGCTAGAAAATAATTTATTTTGTTTCGTTATAGATATTTTGAAATAATTTTCAATTTTATCTTAAAATTAATTTTTCGAAATAAAAAATCATTTCAATTTTCTCAGGAATTTGTTGTAATGTTATCTTTTTTGTTTAAAAATGAAACTAGCTGGTCGAAATTTAAACACATTTTTTACATATTCATTTTTTTCGTAGAATATTCATCATTTTATTTTTTAAATCGCATCCCTTTGATTGCAAATTTAACAATTTTGTAGAAAATTGTTCTTTTTGTAGTGGAAAATTAATTTTTTTATCTGAAAATTTAACTATTCTATTCTTACGTGAAAATGTGTGTGTTACTAATTTTTGTACCTCTGTCCAGGATGGCTTATTCGACAATTGTAGAATAAAGTACAAATTTCATTCTTTATGATTCTTTTATTTTAATTCCCCTTCCGAAATGTATACAAACAACTGTTCTTCAGATACTTGAAGAAATTTCCTTTTTAACTTTTTACATTCTCATCATTTAGGATTAAGAAAGTATCAGAATTCTCCGAAATTAGACATCACACTATAACTCTCGAAAGAATGAACAGATCAAATAGAATTTTGTCACAATTTGTCCAGGTCCTTAAAGGAAAAACGAGTTGGGTAATCAGCATTCTTTGACATACAATTTTTGTTTTAACCATTTTTCGATAGGACCCGCTTTTTAGGTTTTATGCTTCGAAAATGAATGAGTAAAAAATTATAATTTGAAGTCAAACGACGACAGACAAGTAAAAAAGTTTAGAAGAAGAATTGTAGCTTTTATAAAGACATACCATTTTTTGATAAGACTTGATACTTTATTTCTGTTTTTCGAAAATATTATGAAAAAAATCTAAAATTCAAGTTTTGAGGCAAATGACGCAAAATACGAGAAAAAGTTTTCAAGAGAAAATATCTTTTAAGAAGCTCTACAAAGTTTCTTTGAACCATTTTTGGACAGAATTCCTCGTTTTTAATTTATTCTTTGAAATTGATGTGCAAAAATCGAAAATTTCCATATTAAGCTAAAAGACGCGAGATATGTGAAAAGTTTAGAAAAAGACTTGTAGGATTCTTTGTTTTATCCATTAAAAATAATATGAAAACGAAAATCCTATTTTTGGCATAACAACGCGAGATAGAGAAGAATGTCTAAAGAAAGGATTGTAGCTTTTTATCGAAAGATAATTCAGAAAATAAATGTACATTTACAAATGTTTCGGAAAAATCGAACAGGATGAGAATGTGTACTTCAAGGCCAACAGAGCTTTGAGCAATTCAATCTTCAACTATACTTAATTAAGTAGAAAAGTCAGAGTATGAAGATGCATACAAATGCTGGGATCTAACGGAGATGTTTTAAATAAATTTTCATTCAAGCATTTCAAGTGCAAAAGACTCTAAATCTCGTTAGAGTGGGGCGAAGGCCCATTCGTTGTAAAAAAATCTGTTAATTAATTATTGATCCAATTCCAAATTTAAATTAATTTCAAAGAAACCCAAATAGAGTTCCAAAAAAGCAATCAGAACAGAATGCGCATAACTTCGGACGTATTGTAATTTGAGAAATTAAAAAAATGTACTCAAGTTATAGATATGTTATTTTATATTTACCAATATAAATAAAGATAACCGTCAGAGATAAGATGACTGGAGAGACAATCCTCATGTTTTCTACTTAGATGAAAAACTAGTTAATGTATTGAAAAACACCTTCATTAACAATGTAATTATGAATGTTCTGGTTTTTTTATGAGATTATATAGCATAACATATAGTCGTTATCTCTAAGATTGTAGGCATCAAGGTTTACCTTCTCAGATATTTACATTTCATTAGTCAGTTTCAACAAATAAAATGCAGTATAGTATCTTTCATAAGGGAGGCTTTGAAAAATTAACATAAATTCTACGAAATTCTGGTTGCTAATTTAATTCTTCAAGTATAATAAATCTGCGAGGTGCCAGAATTGATATATTTTATATACAAATTTTATGCCAAATACACTGAATTTTACGTTGCATCAAAACGCATAATTTTATTTTCCTTGCATAATTTCGGTATTCTTGCATAGTAGCTCACAATTTCATATTTTTTGCGATTTATATGTGAAGACTTTTGAAAAATTATATCTGCATCTAAAAATTCAGAATTATTATAAAATATAATATTTTTTACTTATTATGGATTATGTTGTGTCGAAATGTCACATACGTGTGAAGCCGGAATAATAATTCGCCAATTAATTGAATCATTTGAGTCAAGCAAAAAAATTATGAAATTGCATTCTCAAGAAGTACAAAAAAGGATTTAAAAAGCTGGATGGTTTGTGCTCGTTTTTTTAAATTTAGAAATAGAAAAATATTTCCCTATGGAAATGGAAATCGCTGAAAAGCGGAAGAATTTAAATTTAGAGACGCTTCAAAAAGTACGTAATTTGTTGTTGTACTAACAGAATACTTACATGCTTCTTTAACTTAAACTGAAGGTATTTCAAATACGACATGTACGACTGTTATTTAAAAAATGTGCAATTAGCAAAATTAAACAAAAGTGGTTCCTTACGTTGTTTGAAAACTTTTATCTTGTATAAGAAAAGTTGTTTCGAATTTAATATTTTATATTGTTGCTGGATACTGACATACATATACATTTCACTGCACTGGGAGCCCGATCTCAATTCTCGGCAACTACGTTGGCGAAAAGCCGACTGTCGGCCCAATTCTGGCCCAACTTTGGGCCGACCATCGGATGAACTGTGGCAGATTGGTCGGGACGACCGCAAGGATGCAGTCGGTCTGACTCTGGATACAGAAGTCGGTTAGCCACAAATCACCGTGATGCACCCGACGGTAGGTCAAACCTTGGCCAAGTATAAGCAGACCGTCGGATAAACTCTGGTTCGTTGTTTTAAAAAGACCGCGGAAGTACGGTCGGCCCGACTCTGCGCAAGAGATGGCCGGACCATCGGCATAACATTGGCTTGTACAAGACATCAAGATGCACCCGATGGCCGGTCAAAACTCGGCCCAAATATGGGCCGGCCGTCTGATATACTAGGGTTCATTACTTCAAAACGACTGAAATTTGTATACGAATAGCTGGATTTTTGTGTAGGCATATCCATATTCATACCGAAATTTCCGTACACGTAGACAATTCCTTTTTCTAAGAAAAAAAATCTAAGCTCCATCTTTATGATAAATTGTAAATGTTCCGAAAAATTTGCCTAAAAAGCAAAACGTTACACGAAATTCTAAAAAAATTTGTTATTCAAAAAATTGTTGCAGTACGCCATAAAATTTCTAAGTTCCGTCGATGCAAATTTTAAATGCTCATTAACAATTACATTTTATGTCATTATCAAAAGTCCTAAAATGGCCTCAAACGCGGAAAAACAAAATATTACATGAAGAAACATTATTCAAAGTGGGCACCAAAAAAACGAAAAAAATTTGAAAAAAATTGTTTAAAAAAAGTTTGAAAAAAATTATTTTAAAAAAATGTTGATAAGAAATTTTTGAAAGAGAAATGGTTAGAAAAATAATTGTTAGAAGAAAAATTTGTGAAAAAAAATTGAAACAAAAATTTTGAAAGAAAAAATTTGTTAAAAAGTTGTTTAAAAAAAATTAAGGGTTTCAGTCCGGAGCTACGAAACCCTGAAGATTCTAATCGGTTTAAATTATTTATTTTAAAATTATTTCATTTATATTCAAGTTAACAGTTAACTTATATTACATCTACATGTTGTCGCATAAAAAAATAAAGAAATTAATGAGAAAGAAGAGTTAAGAAATTGTTTGATTTCAAATGCTTTGAGCAGTGATTTATGAGAATGGTTTTTTCATTGAATTTCAATTCTGTAGGTGTAGAGTAATGGGTAAGACTCCCGACTGCTAGGCGATAGATCCAAGTATAGATTTAGGTTCGAAACCTCGTAGCGTTAGAAATTTTATTGGTAATCTAATGTTTAAAAATGTAATATATATATATATATATAATAGAATAGAAAAGTATAATACCTATAACATTTCGCAGATAGTTAGTGAGTATTTTGGAACCATGAACGGACATATATACAGGAAATTTTTTTTTCAAACGAATTCAAATAGTCATTCCCAATATAACTAGAATGCTTATTTTTCAAATAATTAGGACCTGTAATGTATAAACTATATGAAAATGAAAGGAAATACGTATTTATGAGAATGTATGCTAAGTTAGTAAGTCTATAAATGAGTTTCTAATAAATTGTGTATTTAATTTAATACGTCTTTTGAAAAAATTTTGATTCAATCTATCCGTTTATGGTTCCAAAATACTAATCAACTATATGCGAAATGTAAGGGGTATTAGAATTTACTATTCTATTAATTTTAACATTATTTTTTACGTATTTTCTTACATAATATGTATGTAATCATTCAGATTTCATAAAGATAATCTGATGAGGGAATCGGTCTGTTGCCGGAACGTCATTTTTATGTACAATATTCTGAATGAATGGTCTGGAAGAAGTCGATGAAATATTGTTTTTCCTTAAAAATTCCATGTCATATGTGAGGATTCTCAAGCCAATTTTAGATCTAAGAATTCGTCTTTGTTAACAAAAGGCTTTCGTGTCGCAGTTTCTTAGCCATTATCGTCCTGTTTATGCATCCAGAAGGTTACGCAGCCGATGAGAAGCTTAGAATCTGTATTAATTCTAAGCTGTTGGATTTCTGTGCCTGTGTCCCTGTAAGCGGCTATCATGGCCACTTTTATTTCTGCCGCGTTGATTTTGTGGCATCCTGTAACTACTTGCGAGACGTTTACGGGGTGGTTTTGGCCAAACCATACGCCAAATTCATCTCGGGAGTTGTCTTTCGAATCAGAAATCCTTGTCCCGTCGAAGTATATATCAACATATTGATCGCATAAAGAAGGTATCCATGGAGCATTTGAGGTTGAGCTCAGGGGTGCACTTCTAGGTGGGCCCTTGCCTTTGGAGGTCGTGCGCGCAGCACCTACATCTGACAGGGCGCTGTGACTCTTTCTAAAAAGGAAGCCAGCAGAATCTTTATTATGTCCTTCTTCAGATGATGATTCCGATAAAGAGCATTCTTCACAGGGAAAGGGCGTTTTTCAGATTTTGAGCCTAGAGTTGCAATGTTGCAACCTTGATGCAATTGTGCTTCCGTTCATGTTAGGTGCCTTCAAACCGCTCAGAAGTCGGAGACGGTCAACTAGGTTTGGAACTGCCTTATCTTCTTTCTCTGATTCAGCTGATTTCCTGCGTGGGGTTTGGTACTTTTGTCCGGTGCTCTCCTCTGATAAAATATAAAATTTATTCTAGTAATAGAAGCGCATCGCACGCCAAAAATACGAAAATCAGCACTAATTATTTTTATTATATAAGAAAGATAGTACAAAACCTCAAATTAATATATTATTATAACATTACTTTTTATAAAACACTCATACCACACTTCATTTCATAATTGTTGAACTTATTGAATTTCCTTTATATTTATCCAATTTCATTATATTTAATTTAAAACAACTTATATTTCCATTCAACTTTATCACATTCATTCTTTTTTAAATTATGAATGTATTGTCCAAACGTGTCGTTGGACTGAAATCTTAAAAGTCACAACATTATTTTTTTTTCAAATATAGCCTTGTAGAGAATGAGAAGACGGCTCGTTTCGCTTGCAAGTTTAAGCGCGCCTAGGGCACGCGACTGTTCGTTCTCGCGCTTCGCGCTCGAATATATATTTATCTCGCGCTTCGTGCTCGGTACTGTATTACCTCGCTCTACCCACTCTTTTTTTGTATTCCCCCCACATTTGTGCACAGTCCTTTTAAAATTAAAGGTCAAATCATCGACAACTGTAATTTGGTGATTGTGAATTCTCTTTTGTTAAAGCTCATTCGGTTTTAACGAATATAATCTCAGCACGTACCTCGTGCTTCGCACTCGATTTTGTCCAAAATGCGGAATTTTCTACATTATATGATCAACTCTGGTGTATTCATATTTTCTCGTACCTTGCGCGTTTTTCAATTTTTTATTTTTTTATTCTTAATGTTATTTTTCACGATTGAAACAAAAATTACGCATTTTATCAAAAAATAATTGATAAAAAATGTGTAGCTCTTTTCTGAGTGAACAATTTGTTTCTATTAATTTTTTTCGTGGTTTGTGTCGTTTGTCCAAAAATTTAATTTATTTCATTCTTAGATCAGTTTTTTACAAATGAAACAAAAACCACGCGTCCCAACAACAAATTATTAATAACAAATTTGTAGATCTTTTTTGAGTGCACAATTTTTGTCCAACGATCTTTTTTCGTATCTTGTATAGTTTGACCGCAAAATGGAATTTTGGATTTTTCATTATTTTTTTTGTGCGATAAAAATTTGAATTTTCGATTTTTTTTTTTAATTTTAAAAAGTCTTGTATCAATATTGTAGGGTGTGCAAAAAGAATTTTTTTCCCTTTTTTGTCTTTTTTTCATATCGTGCGTCTCAACAATTTTTTAAATGCGCTCACTTTTTGAATTTTTATCCAAAATGGCTGGCTAACGAACTTGACCTTCATTTTAGGACACTTGAAGACCCAGTGGGACCCTGCGGTGGTTGTTAACCTTTAGTTTTTAATTATATATATATATATATATATAGTCACGCAGTGCGTGACAGAAGGTTACAAATATATTAAATTATCAGAAATGATATTGAAATTTTTCTTAAATTGCAGAATAAAAATTATTTAAATTTTTGATTGAAAATCATAGTTTGATTCTTTTATGTTATAAATAGATAAATTAATTATTTGCTGATTATTTTTCTCCAAAATTTTATCTATTCCAATTATATTATTATTTTTTACATTTTTGCGATGTTGTGAAATAAGTATCTGAATTTTGATTTCAAAATTATGTGCACATATATTTTTATTTTCTCTGCAATAGTTTAAAAGGTTATTAATAATTCAAATTTTCAGAAAAATATGAAGTGAAAAATATTTGAGCGATTCAATGAAAATAATACTTCAGTGCTTTTTGTATAATGAAATGATTCATTAATTATTGGCTTTATTAATGATTAACATTTTCTGAAATGAAATTTCAAGTTTTGAAAAAAATATAAAGTGAAAATTATTTTAATTTTCTAATGAAAATAATTGTTCAAGGCTTTTTATTTTGTAAGCTGACAATGAGAAATTTTGGAAAATATATAAAATAAACATTTTTTAAATGTTCCAATGGAAATAATTCTTTATCGCTATTTATGTTGAAAACTAATTAATTGATTATTAGCTGATTATTGTTTTTACAATATTAAATTACATAAAGATTGAATTATAATTTTTCTGCATTAAGAAAGGTGAATGAATTATTTATTTCAAGGTTAAGCAGTTGAATGTTGGCTATAATTCGTATAATAACAGTTTATTTATGTTTAACATATCTCTGTTGCAACTATATCATTTTTTTTTAATTTTCCACATAATTATTGAATTTTTCTTTTTCTTTCTGTGGTAACATGAATTGATTACTGTCATTAATATTATGTCTTTTAATATTGGCTATGATCTGTACAGTCAAAGTGTATTTATGTTTCGTATCATGGCATTTGCACCTATCCTATTATGACTGTCACGTCTAGCTCAAATACTCAATCATATAATTATTTTAAATGTTGGTGACCGATTCTCGATTATTAAATTCCACTTTTTGCACGCTTCAGAGAAGGAAATGGAATATAATGGAAGTTTGTCGGAATTGAAGTTGAAAATATCATCTTTAAAATGAGATTAGGAACATGATAAAATATCTATTGGTTCTAGAATTGTCATGAAAAATGTGGAAGCATAACCAAGACAAAAATCCGACGGTCCATTGGTGACTACATTTTTTTTTCTAATCGTCTTCAAATTACATAAGTGGTGATGTTTAGTGACGAAGACTTGTCAATCGATATTATTTGTTTATTACATACACAAATGTGACACACAAATGCATAGTTTGAGCATTTATAATTAGAAAGTGTTTGTTTTTCTTTCTAATCGTCTTCAAATACATAAGCGGTGATATTTAGTGACGAAGAATTATCAATAGATATTATTTGCTTCTGCCATAAACAAATTTAATAAACAAATGCATAATTTGACCATTTATAATTAGAAAGTAATCGTTTTTTATTATTGCTTTCAAATTATATCACTGGAAATGTTTTGCGATGTTCCAGAAGAATTAGCTTCCAAGTTGTACTTTTCAATCATTTCAATCATTTCAGGATCCATTTCAAATTCATTCTTGCTCCACTTTCAAGACACTTTGAAGACGATTAGAAAGAAAAACTATCAATTTCTATCTATAAACGGTCAAACTATGCATTCGTTTCTTAAATTTGTTTGTGACATAAACAAGTAAAGTGGATTGGCAATTCGTCATCACTAAACATCACCACTTTTGTAATTTGAAGGCGATTAGAGAGAAAAAGTATAACTCTCTGTCTATAAATGACCACATGCATTTGTTAAAAAAAATTTTTTATAGAAAAAAACAAATAATATCGATTGGCAATTCTTTGGCACTAAATAGCACCACTTATGTAATTTGAATACGAGTAGAAAGAAAAACGATCACTTTCTATCTACAAATGGTCAAACTATGCATTTGTTTCTAAAATTTGTTTATAACAAAAACAAATAATATGGATTGACAATTCTTCCTCAATAAACATCACCACTTGTGTAATTTGAAGACGAATAGAAAAAAACGATTACCTTCTGTCTATAAATCACCAAACAATGCATTTGTTTATAAAATAAACAAATAATATAGAATGACCAATTTTAATCACTAAATATTACCACTTATATTATTTAAAAGTACTAAGAAAGAAAAACGATTACTTTCTTCCAAAACCTGCCTAAATTATGAATTTGTTTACATAATTTGTTTATCAAATAAAGAAAATATACCATATAACAAATTTTCATGATCAAACATGATCCTCTTGATAAAATGAAGCAATTTCAACTTACAAAGATACTCTGCAAGCAACATTTTTAATATATTGACATTTTGTTAATATAATTGGTTTATAACGATTAGATTCGATATCCTGTAGATTATTTATATTCTTTGGATACTTCGACATTTGTTTCGAGAATGGGATTAATTACGTCATTGATTTGAAGATAGAAAATAATGAATATGTCTGCGTCACTGAGGTTATTGATATAATTAAGAGTTTAAAAAATGGTAAGGCTGCTGGTGTAGACAGTAGCAATGCTGAAATGCTCAAATACGGTGGCGAATAAATTCCTCACAGGGTGTGCGAATTGATAAATTTATGCATCGATACGGGACAAGTCTCAGACGATTGGAGAAAAGCGATCGTCGTACCAATATACAAAAGAAAGGAAGATAAAAACAACTGTAATAATTACAGAGGTATCAGTTCACTAAGTACCATAGGTAAAATATACTCAAGAATACTTATTCATAGGGTAACAGAAATTACAGAAGAAAAGATATGGGAAGTCCAAAGTGGATTTATGCCAGGAAAATCATGTACATATCAGATATTTAGCTTAAGACAGATCACAGAAAAAAGCTTAAGAGTATGAAAAAAAGTTTTCTGTGCATTTGTTTACCTAGGAAAAGCATTTGACAAGGTAAATAGAAGTAAACTTTCGGAAGTCCTTAAAGAGTACGGAGTACATGGATGGCTCCTAGAAGCAAAACAAACAATATATGCAGGTAGTAAACCGAGTGTAAGGGTAAATGGGAAACTGGGTGACTGTTTTGATATTGTGCAAGGCGTAAAACAAGGATGCTTTATGTCATCATCGCTATTTATCATATTTATGGACAAGTGTCTAAGAATGGCTCTCTTCAATGAAGAAGGTTTAGATTTCGAAACAGTGAAGGTGCGTGGTTTGGCTTTCGCAGATGACAAGGTTGTCATGGCAAAATTAATCGAGGACTTGCAAAGAACGTTGAATAAACCTGATACAAGCATGAATAACATGGGCCTCAAAATTAACGTAAATAAAACAAAAGTAATTATGTTTGAAGGAAAAAGTGAGAAAACAATGTGCAACATTATCCTCAATGATGAGAGATTGGAGCAAGTTTATAAATACATTTATCTAGGTAGCCTATTCACTAGCGACGGTAAAATAGATGCGGAGTTAGATAGGCGCATTCATGGAGGTAAGAAGGTTATCGGTAGAGCAGGGTCCATTCTCAGAAATGAAATAAAATCAAAAAAAGCTAAAATGACCTTATATAATACTTTACTTGTGTCGGCTGTACTATACGGTAGCGAGACATGGACATATCAAGAAAAGGACAAGAGTAAAATTAACGCGATTCGCATGAAACCTCTACGCATAATATGCGGGAAAACACTGATGTACAAAGTCCAGAACGAGATAATCCTCAAAGAATGTGGTACAGGGGAGACACTAGTTGATATATGGGAAAGAAATCAGTTAAGATGGTTTAAGATTTTAGTAGACTCAATCAAATAATCATAGTAAAAACTTAAAACCTATAAATGTGATCAAATATTAAAAAAGGTGAAAAGTTTCGATGCTTCTAAATGACAAAAAACCTCATATTATTTACCTACTTTCAAGATTCGACTCTCATGTACACACCCGTCAGGCAAGTACTTTTTATACGAGTTAGATTATATTTTTCCCGCAGTAAATTCAGCACACTTACAGTCCGAAAATTTATACATTTATTTCATTACAAAATTATTTTTGCTACTTAAGTAAAATAATAACAACATCGCTTTACATTAAAACTTAGAGGTTATGTCTCGCATGAGTTTCTCTGATGTTACCGAATTGATTAGTGAATAAGTCCGGAATCACTGATTAATCAGTGAAATGCCCATGTCCAACTACTATTTCAATCAATGAACTTGTCACTGATTCATATTTAGAGAGTGGCATGCGAGGGATATGCAGGCATGGCGAAATGGGAATTGAAAGAGATAGGCCTAGGGATACAGAAGTGAGGATCAAACAAGAAAGAAGTAGAAGTATACTGATAAGGAAATATAAAAAGTTGGAGATAGAAAAAGATTATAGAGAAGAGATAGAATGAAGTAAAGCTGGATAAACAAGTGATAGAAAGATTTGCAGGTGCGGAATGTGGATATAGACGAGGGTCAGGCTGGTATAAATAAATTGAGTAAGCGAACAAAACATGGTAAATCCATTCGAGATGATTCCTCAATAATTAGGCAAATACTGTATTTCAAAAATACCAAGGATAAAAGAAACATTAAAATAGGATCATACAGAGGAAACCATCTACCTGGTTGTCCCACATTATTGAATTATTGAATTTATTAGCATGGATTTTCATTTATATATTTTGAAGGTTACACCATTTTGAAAGCGCAAGGTTAATGGGATAGAATTTTTTTTCTGTGAACCAAGGTTCAATAATCATATTCCTCGATTCCTAAAAATGCTAAACCCATGCATAAGTCATTTTTTTTAAAGAAAAAAAATGGATTTCTCATGTTTTGTTTGCTTACCACTTTATCTATTGTTGCAGAGTGTGTTTATTATGTTACGGATTCATTTACTATTTTACGGTTTATGAATCTGAGATATTTCAGATTATCTCAGTTTACTCTAATTGAATTATAATTTATTATTATCCCAGGCGGAAATATTATATATAGTTCATATATAGTGTGAAGTATGATATATAATATTCATTTGTTTTATACATTTTTTATATAAAACAAATGAATATTATATATAATACTTCACACTATATACTCATCTGGGAAGAAATCTCGCTATGGAGAAAATCGGAGGACAGGCGATCGCGAAATGGCGCCAGGTGAAATACATGACGTGCGGTCTCCTTATAGTACTTCCTGGTTTTAACGAAAATTTGCGCTTTTATATTATTTTAGAATTAAAAGTAATAAACACACTAGATATTTCGAGTCAAGCCCTTACTGTCGTAGATTCATAGTGTTGAAAAAATAATGATGAAAAACGTCAAAGCAGAAGATATAGTTTTTCGTGTAAATTTTGGATTTGAAGTTGTCAATTTTTAATGAATCTACACTTATTTTTCATTTAATCAAGGCCTTAAATTATATATTGATGAAAATTGGAACGTTTAATTATTTTTAATTATATTTCTTTCAAATATATAAATATGTACTTCAATTTAAATTTCGATTACATTAAAATAATATATGAATATAGCACACTGTTTATATTTTTCTCTGTTTCTTATTATAACTCTGTTTCTTATACCAAAGATATTATAAACCTAGATCAAAGATATTTGCCTGTACAGCAAAAATATACAGGACCTTTTTTATTGCAAATTCTATTCTAAATATTTTCACCTCTCTTCATTTTTGTCCTCCGACGCACCCCTTCGTATATGATAGCCAAAAACCAGCGCTACTACCCGTCTAAGGGATGTTTTTCGAGGCTAGGGGTGTATGCGGCGCCGATATAACGCGGAACTTTTTTGGTATTCATTTCTCATGCTATCAATGTTAATATCGATGTTTAATAAATCAATTATAAAATCAAGAATATTTCCACGTCTACAAATTCCTTAAATAATAGTAATTTAATCGTGACACTTGAAGTATAATTAAATATTTATGCCCAAGATAGCACTAAACGCACGCGTGCGAATCGCATGTTCACGTCCCTGGATTTTTATTTTACAATCAAAATTGTAAAACTTTCTAAAAATTTTGGAAACGAAATCTTTTACAAAAGTCCTCCAATATTGCGTATTTGAGAAAATAATGTTTAGCATTTTAATTTTGAATTGCTTTTCATTTTATCATTTGAACTGTTAAAGAAAAAAATAATATTTAAAAAAATTTGATTAATGAATTATAAAATAAATAACTATATACATAACTAAACCTTAAAACTTATAGCTTATCAAAAATATGTAGTAGTGTAATTAGAAGTTATTCCCAGGAAAATTTGAAAAAGATAATAGAAGGCATATGCTCCATATAAATTGAATTTTTAACGAAATATTTACATTTTTAGGTAAAAAAATGAATTTTTAACAAAGAAAGCAAACGAATTTTGTCTACAGCACATCATGATCCACTGCGCATGCCTACGAGCCACCATGACCAACTGCACATGCCGAAGACCTACCAAGGAATACTGTGCATATATTTTTGGCTTAACTGGAGCTAATCTCCTCAGGTATCTAGAGAGAAAAATGTCATACACTCTGAAAATTGGCGCTTTTCGAATCCACACATAGTGATATTTGAACCTCAATTACACCACGAAAATCACATCTTTTACAGTTGTGGTCATTGAGACTTTTGATCACCATGACATGAACTAAATTTTCCCTCAATTGCAAACAAATTAGCCAAAAAGCAATTTCTATACAAATTCTGAGGGGTTCTTTCTTCATATTGATATAAATATTAAATAATATAAAATGTGTAACATTCAGAAATGTAAAATGTAAAATGAGTAACATTCAGAAATGTAAATAGAATGAAGTAAATCTTAAATATTGACCGATACTGATGAGTGTCAATCATAAGCATTAATTATTAAGTCATATAATTCTACAAACAAATAAATCCTTTGATACACTTTGCCAGGGTCCCAAAATGGAGATCAAGTCCGTTAAGCAGATGTTTAAAAAGACTCGCAAATTGTCCTCATAATGGCATTTTCCATTCTGATGACAATTATAAATGCTATATGCCTTTCTACATTTTGAAAATTGTTGGGAAATATTTACGAATGTTAATGTGATTCACTCAAAAATTTCTATCACAATTTTGACTATATTCAGAATATATTTCGAAACTATCACTATGAAATTGTTCTTTTAGACAAAAATTTTAAAACTTACATCATTTTCAAAACTAGGCGTATTTCCTTTTTAAGACAGTTCAACAGTTTTTTATCAGTTTAACAGTCATCTTCAGTACATTTCAGCACGAGTTACAAATTATCGACATGATATTTTTCAATTGGACACAAATTACAAATATTATATATAATTCATAATCAAGTAAATTACCTATATTGGGATATTTTTGAAACACGGTGAAATGATTTCTAACATCTCTTTCAAACTGGCTAGAAATTTTAGTGTATTTGACTTACAACCGAACTTTGAACGAAGAACATTTGAGCTTTTGGCTTCATTTTTCTTTCCGGGAAATTGCCAAACAAATTACGTTTTGACGTTCACATTCATGTGCGTGTAATGTAATCCTTTACATTTCTTATTTACTTTTTTGGGAGTGTCCACAAATTACGTAACACCATTTTCCAACTTTTTACCCCCCCCATTCTTCCCCTATGTAGACCGTCACATATTCTTCGCCCCCACTACCCTCACCTTAGTTGCGTTTATTTAATTAGAAAGTGTTTTGACAAATGATTTTAATTCTAAATTATTGGGAGAATTAAGAAGGAAAGAGACCCCGCAAAGGAAAAGAAACTCAAGAACACGGGAATAGTGGAAAAGAAAAAAAAAGCGGAAATCGGTGTATAGCTCCGGGATGTACTTCGGGTTATGATTATAATCCTACGAAAGTAAGTGTTTTTCTTGTGCCAAAAGTGAAGAAAACGTCAAACTATGACTTATTTTTAAGTAAACTGAATATTATATTTCTAATTTTATTTGTTAATTGGATTTAGAGGTTAGGTATGTGTTTATACGTGGAGTTTATTTTTACATATATATTTTGTCAATTTAAATTGAACAAATATATAAATAAAAGTAGAAACTACATATTCAGCCTCTAAATGCAATTTAATAGTAGAATTAGAATTTCAATATTTAGTTTACTCAAAAATAATTTTAAATTAAAAATAAAAATATATTGTATTTCTAATTTTATTATTAATTTGGAGTTATAGGCTGAATACGTATCTTTTTTATTTATATATTTTTTCAATTCAAATTGACACTACGTATTCAGCCTCTAAATTTAATTTAACAATAAAATTAGAAATACATGATTTAGTTTTTTTTTTTAATTTGAAATTATTTTAAAGTGAACAAAATATTGTATTTATAATTTTATTATTAAATTGCATTTAGAGGCTGAATATGTAGTTTCTATTTTTATTTATATATTTGTTCGATGTAAATTGACAAAATATATAAGTAAAAACAAACTCCGCGTATAAAATACATACTTAACCTCTAAATCCAATTCACAAATAAAAGTAAAAATACAATATTTAGTTTACTTTAAAATAAGTTTATGTGAAAAAAAGAAAATAAATCGTATAAGTTTTTAAATAAAAAATAAACACTATGAGCCTACTACTCCGAAGACATCAGTTCTTCCATCAGCTGCTTTTACTTCTGGTTCCAATAAAATAGCTTTCGGAGCAAAATGCAACTGACACACTTTATGACCCGGTTTTCAAATTATATCGTCGCATCGTATTGCTTTCTGCCATTGTTTGACATTTTCTTGACCTTTTGGCACAAGAAAAACACTTACTTTCGCAGGATTAGAATCATAACCCGAAGTACATCCCGGAGCTATACATCGGTTTCTGCTTTTTTCCCCCACTATTCCCGTGTTCTTGATTTTCTTTTCCTTTGGGGGGTCTCTCTCCTTCTTAATTTTCCCAATAATTTAGAATTAAAATCATTTGTCAAAACACTTTCTAATTAAATAAAAATGGTAAAACTGATGTTAAGATCAAGGATCATCACCCAAACTCAGTAAACTTTCCACACAAAATATGTACGTTTTATTTGAAACGGTAAATTGTAGATGAACCGTCCTTCACAGAAATGCAGGTGTAGATAAGCTTGGAAAATGCAGTACCTGATGATGTCGGAGTCAAGTCAAATACAATGAGGTCTGCATGAGTCACAAATTGAAAGGTGCATCAGGTAAATTTGGCTGATTGTAACATGGAAAAGCATCCTAAACTCAGTACGCCACGGAATGTATTTGCAAGCGCATCAATTTCGCGTGAGGACGAGTCAATATTCCCAGGTGCGAATTTGGGTTGGCAGCCAGAGTTGACGGTCGGCCCAAGGTCGGGCCGCCTTTGGTAAACGAATCTTGCTAACCAAGGTTGGCCCAACTATAGCAGTTCAAAGCCACCTTAGTTGGGCCAACGTTAGAAGCCGACATTGGCCTCTGAAATTCACCCGACCGTCGGCCCATCTCTGGCCCAATGTTGGGTGGACGGTCGTTTAGGCTTCGGCGAATTGGCTCAAAATAACCATAACACTACGGTCGGTCCGACTCTGGGCGATAGTTTGCCCGACCATCGGCGTAATATTATCCAGTGCAAGTAACCTTTCTGCTGCCGACTGTCGGCCCAACTGTGGCCCAATGTTGGGTAGACGGTCGTTTAGGCTTTGGCGAATGGGCTCAAAATAACCATAACACTGCGGTCGGTTCGACTCTGGGCGATAGTTGGCCCGACCATCAGCGTAATATTATCCAGTGCAAGTAACCTTTCTGCTGCCGACTGTAGCCCAATGTTGGGTGGACGGTCGTTTAGGCTTGGGCAAATTGGCTCAAAATAACCATAACACGACGGTCAGTCCGACTCTGGGCGATAGTTGGCCCGACCATCGGCGTAATATTATCCAGTGCAAGTAACCTTTCTGCTGCCGACTGTCAGCCCAACTGTGGCCCAATGTTGGGTGGACGGTCGTTTAGGCTTGGGCAAATTGACTCAAAATAACCATAACACGACGGTCAGTCCGACTCTGGTCGATAGTTGGCCCGACCATCGGCGTAATATTATTCAGTGCAATTAGCCTTTCTGCTGCCGACCGTCGGCCCAACTGTGGCTCAAGGTTGGGTGGACGGTCGTTTAGGCTTTGGAAAATTGGCTAAAAATAACCATAACACTACGGTCGGTCCGACTCTGGGCGATAGTTGGCCCGACCATCGGCGTAATATTATTCAGTGCAAGTAACCTTTCTGCTGCCGACCGTCGGCCCAACTGTGGCCCAAGGTTGGGTGTGCTTACCTTCTAGGACAGAAGGAGCAGAAGTGGATGACGTACACGTTCCACTTGCGTCGGGATTGGTTGCTTTAAGAAACCATGATCGTAGCTTCCGGAGCCTACAACTTCTCATAATAATAATAATAATAGATCTTTATCAGGATACCAACAACATGTACAAAGTAGTCCGAAAATATTAATGAAAGGGGCACTTAAAGGGCTCAGGTACAGCTTAGAGCTGCTTTGCAACCTAACCTAATCAGAAGTGAGGAAAGTGCATTACTCCATCCAGATGCTTTATTTCTAAAGCCGAAGTAAATAAAGCAGACATAGAAAATTTCCGCCAACAGCTACTCGACAAGAAAATATGCACGGAAGCTTTCACAGGAATGTAGAAAAAAAGCCCTAGTCGAAGAAGCAAACTTTTGCTTTTCTCAGATCATCAGGGCTTAATTCACGTACAGAGAGCTTCATTTTCGCATGCCAGGACGGTGTAATTTTTACCTTAGTGTACCGTGACCGCATTTTATGTCAAAAACTTCCCAGCGATAGGAGCAGAGCATGTCTTACACACGCTGTGTACCTAGAACACATACTATCCGGGTGTCCCACTTACGCGGGAACGACGTATCTCTACAGACATAATGCGGCCCTAAAAGTGCGCTAAGAGAAGTGCCAAATCTTCTGGAACTACGAATTTCGGACAGCAGTCTCCGCTGCACACTCGAGGCCTAAGATTGTTTTCAAAGACTTCGAGAAATGAACTATATTCGTGATCGAATTCTCGGTTCCGTCCGAATACAACATCACTGCCAAGGAGAAGGAAAAAGAGGAGGGGCATCAAGACCTTAAAAGGCAGCTGCTCGGGCTGTACCCAAAATATTCGGTTGAAGTAATTGTCCTCGTGATCGGTGCTCTCGGAGGTGTGAAACTATCACTTGTTCTTAACCTTAAAAACATACCTGCATGCCAAAAATATGCCAAGGCACTTGCGAGATGGATGCAGAAAGCTGTCGTCCTTGGGTCGGTTCGTGTCCTCAATACACCCGAGAATTTCGCCAGCCTGTCGTTGTGATATTATCGTGCCCTGTAACCACCCATCTCATGGCACTATTTCAGTAAAGGGCTATCTAACGCTCATTTTTCAGTAGACTGTGCAGTCTCATAACATGGTGGTTTCGAATAAAATATCATACATCACTCGTAGGGTTACACACGTCTTCACGTGGAATTCAATCTTCGCAAGGACGACTTGAAATATTAAGAGTAATCTAATATTTTAGTACACGCAAATATATATATATATATATATATATATAGGGTCATTTCCCAGATATATTCGCAACAAACTAGGACTTATACTCCCACTTCACGAAAAACGTCACCAGCTCTTGGATTATATGTACATCGTATCACGAAATGGATATTCAAGAAACACTATCAGAAACAAGGACATTTGAGTCTAATTCGAAAGATTCGTTAAATTGACAGATGACTTATCCTAACTGCAGATACGCTTTATTTCATTTGCACGGTATTGTTCTAGCATAATGAAAATATGCATTGATGGGAATTGTCTCCTTACAATTTTTTTTTATTCTACTTATAATTTTTACCCTAATAGCATGGAACGTGTAAAAAGTCCGCCGGTTAGGAAAGTTCCAAACAGAAATCACCGTTATTGTTATTATTATCCATAAATATCGCGTAAACCGTAAGTGACAGGTCAAAATCGATGGCAGTTTATAATATGGATATTATATCGCAGTGTAGAATATACAGTACTCACAACTCAAAAATGACATCCATTTATACCTATCTCTTACGGTTTACGAGATACTTGTTGTTAAAAATAACAATAACGGAAGGTTTTCCTTAGGTCCCAGTGGAACGTTCCCAAGCGGCGGACATTTTACACGTCCCGGGAACATTCCGAAGGTTCCTGCGTTTAGGTCAAATTATCACAAGTAGGCCACCATAAATCGAAAGTCGTTTTTTTCGCTGTAAAATGAATTTTTTAATAGCCCTTATAATCGAAAAGATTTCCCCAGGTTTTGGTTGCCAACAAATTTTTTGTTGCAAAAGTTATTAACAATGAAAATTTAATGTTACAGCATGATCAACATTTTTCTCGTGAACGGCGAAACGGATTTTGACGATTCTTACGTTGAAACTTTTTTTCAAAAACGTTAATTCCAGAAATCTTCCTTCTGAATATAAAAACGTTGAATTTGTTTTTAAAATTACTAATTGTCTATAAACAAATTGTACTATTGTTCTCTTGAAAGAAAAAAAAAGTTTGCACATTCTACTTTTTTTTCTGGAGAGAAATGCGAAAAGAAATACTAAGTATTTTCTATTATTTCACGGAATATAAATCTTTTAGTACGACGCGCGAGCACTCAGAGCATGTTGTGCGTTAGTCTATTTGAAAGAATGTTAATTAATATTCTCTTACATAAAGTTCAATTTGTTTATAAAAAATTGATATTTTTTAATACAAATGCAATGTTTTTATATTCGGGAGAATGATTTCTGGAATGTGCACGCCAATGGGCTCTCCAATCTCACCTTTGTTTGCAGATATCGTAATGGATGATTTGGAAGTGACATGTCTAAAAATATTCACCTTCGATCTTGAATAATTAAAAATTTATATATATATATATATATATATATATTCAGATATAATAATTTACAATAGAAATGGACGGCTCTCCGTTTGCCTTTCCAGTCTAATATCTCGGTGGATACTGATGATGTGGGATATTGTGTTATCTCTCGACCATTAAAAGTATTCGAGTGAGCAAACCTGAATCCTAATAAATTTCTTATGTACCGGGTGGCGTAAGAATAACAATTTTTATATGTATGCATTTAAAATAAGACATTTTTAAAAATATACAAATTTTTTCTTTCATTATTTATTACGAATTATTTATTGCACACTTTTTGGTTTTTTATATTTTTATGAAAAGTATATTATTATAAGTACCCAGTGGGCACAAAAACATTAACGTCCTAGGAACGTTCTGAAGACGTTTCTAGGACGCTTGTGTCAGTCCAATTGATGTCCTAAAAACGTCCCATGTTCCAAAGACCGTCTTTCGAACGTGGGACGTCTTTAGGGCATCAATTGGACTGACACAAACGTCCTAGGAACGTCTTTAGAATGTTCTTAGGACGTTAATGTTTTTGTGCCCACTGGGTATAAATTGCATAAAATAACATTATTATCTAGATATAGAATATATAGATATAGAATCAGTTTGAAAATAAAATTCCTTTCAATTACGCATTTTTTGAAACAAAATACTTTTGTATTTTGAAATTTAGATTTTATGTGATATCTTACGCCGTAATTATACATAGCCTATTTTTATAATTATTGTGGCGTGACTGGCGGCAAGAAAAATACTGTATATTACATGGTATGAGAACATCAACGTGAATATTTATATGCAATAATTATCGTGTGCCCTAACGATTATGATAATAATTGATAATTCACTCCGTGAATTGCGTATCTGTCATTTGCAGATTGAGATTTTTAAAACTGAATTGGTTTCCGACTATGTGAATTATGAACCGGTCAGTTTCTCGAATGGCTTCAAATCTGCAATGTACTACACTGTCCATTAAAAGCAAAGTCATACTGAATCGGTTTACCTCTTTTTGAATGAGACCGGTTTTTTTAAGGTTAAGCTGCCATATTTCACCTGATTTTTAATTCTTATAAATTATTGATAGATTAAGAGAAATATCATGCGCAAGGCTACTAGAATCCTTTTGTTATTTTAGTTCTAGAGGATGTGGAGGATTTATTTGTGGCTTATAAGTCTCTCAAAATCGGGTTGCCATCTGCCTAGGTCAGGTTGGAAGGACAATATATATATATATATATATATATATATATATATATAGTCATATTACAATCATCAGTTGACTTTCAACCGGCGAATGATCCTTTTGGTTACATCTGAAATTAAACCTACTTTTTTTACTGAAATTCAGATTCTTGTATTACTGTGTTCCTGTTGAGACAAATGAAAATCCTCTCAACCTTAAATTTAAGAGGAAATTCCATTTAAGTCAAGGAATATCCTTTAGTGAAAACAGGAAATTTCTCTGAGTGTTACCTAAATTTACTTGATATTTAAAAAATTTAATACAGATATTGAAGAAAAATTAAAAAATTCATTTTTGTAATTTTTCTGCAAAAATAATAATTTTTGGGAAAAAAATGTGAACACAAAAAATACGTATTTCGATAGAATCTAAAACATTTATTCAGAACATTTTTATCTTATGATAACTATTTTTCGAAATTGAAAAACTGGTTTGGGAAAAAAGTAAAAAAGCGTTATAACTTTATCTCCATGGATTTGTGCAAAGTTCTTTTGGTCCTTTCAACTGGAATGCAAAAAAAATTCCTAGGCCAAGTATCAAGTCAGTATCCTTGGGTGATTTTTTTGGAAGTATACCTATAGGTTTTAATTCCTTGTTATGAAAATGATAATTATTTAATATTATTAAGCAGATCTTCAGTTTCTGATATTATTAAGCAGATCTTTAATTTAATATTATTAAGCAGATCTTCAGTTTCTGATTATATGTACAGAAAATCACATGATTGTCAATTCCTCTAAATGTCGCAACGGTTATTTATAGAAACAGTTTGTCCTCGGTTTTTATTCTTGTTAAATAAGTACCCACGAAACCCATCTGCCATTAGGATGATAAACAAATCACTGAAGCGTAAGAATGATCATTCATTCATAGTCGAGAAGAATATAGAAAAACGAGAAGAGGAAAGGGAAACTGACGAAGAGGAAGAACTAAAATGAGTGAGAAAAACGACTAAATATTCGCAATTTGAACAAAGATCATTAATCAGAGAGGCTTAGTTTTGTCTGGTTTAAAGTTCGTATGTCAGTATAAGTTTCTGCGATTACGTGCACGTCTTCATTAGAAAGTCTGTGATTTATTCACTGATAATCATATTTTTATATTATTTGGCGTTAAGGAAAGCTGATAATAATGATGAATATTGACTGGCTTGGCAGATTTCGCAGTAAATATTTGTCAGTGATAATTACAGATTTATGAAAAGTCCCAGATGATTGGAGAAACGCGATTATCGTACCCATATACAAAAGAAAGGGAGATAAAAATAACTGCAATAATTACAGAGGTATCAGCTTACTAAGTACCGTAAGTAAAATCTGGACCAGCTACTCTGATTGCAAAAGCGCTTTCCAATAAAATGAACTTTATATTGTCAGAAGTTTCATCTGAAGAGGAATCATTTGGTCATTCAAGTTGTAATGCAGAAAATAAAACGTCCGGGTTACTAACTTGCTAAAAAAGCACGTTACAAAATATGAGAATTATTCATCGTCTCCTTCGACAAAATGGATTTACTTGTGCATTCTGCTTGTAACTATCTGCATCATCACTGGCTTTCTGAAATTCCAAAATGGCGTTTGGGCTTGGTTCGATATACTAAGAGCAATGCCAGGATTCACCGTACCTCGAGAGCCTAACACCTTAGCAGAAAGAGTCGTATTTATTTGGATTCTCGTTGCATTTTTGCTATTCGCTTTCAACTTGTTTTCAATTTTAACATATCTGAAACTTACCAAGAATGTGGAGTAATCAATTAACTCAAATCTTACCGCAATAATACAAGGAAGATATGAATTGGTCCTGATATTATTCAATGAATCGATAATTACAGCATTGGTAAATGAATCTATTCTTTCTAAAAACGATCAAGGCTGTATACATATTTTACTGACAAGCAGTCATGTGACTTGTAGTTTTAGAGAATCAATAGCGCGAATTGCAATTCAGAAGCATAGAGATGCACACGAGAATGCTGTGATGAAAATTGTGAAGAAAAAATTAACATTTTCGATTGAGGTTTTCCTTACTCCAAATTCCCTAATTTTGAATGAAGTATATAGTGTCTAATCGATTGCTATATATTTTGAGAAAAAGCTTCAAACGTAAGGTTTTTTGTGGCTCAATGAGGTTTATTTATTATTGTATTGTGACATTCTACTATTTCTTCAAAGTTTGAACATAGAAGCTTTTTTGTTAATAGCATCGTGTACACATCTTTATTTAGAATGATCTTATTGCAATATTGGAAATATTTATGACCCTAAGTTGAAGAAGAACAACTTTTCGGCTACAAAACCTGCAGTTAATCATGTTATTAGAGAAAGATGTCATTCGAAAATGCCGGTTCAAACAAGAACAATTGATTTTGTATATCTTTCTTACTGCAATACCAGATGATGCAAACCGTCTAATGTTTAACCTTAAAAATCATAGTTTTGAAAAAAACCTTTCGTCTTGAAATAGTAACAAACTGCTTTGTGTATGCTTCAGGTTTCTAAGGAAACTCAGGGTGGATTCAAACTACAAAGGTGAAAACAATGGCTGTTTGTAGGTGAAAAAAAAATGAAATAAATTGTGGACCACTGGTTTGAGATACACACTATTTAATGGATCATTTAGCATGTTATCTTTTACGATTAAAACAAAACTACGCGTCATATCAAGAAATTATTGATGGCAAATTTGGATGAGTTTTTAATCTTTTTCGGAAGAGCAACTTTTGTCCAAAAATTTATTTTGTAAGATTTCATGTGGTTTTTTACGAATAAAACAGAAACTACGCATCGTATCAAAAACGATTCATAGCTCCTTCTTGGGGCCACAATTTTTGCTAAATTAATTTTTTTCTGTACCTTGCATAGTTTGATCGCCAAATGGAATCTTTGATTGTTTATTATTTGTTTTTGCGATCAAAATTTCATTTTTCGATTTTTCAAGAAAATTCAAAAGTTTTTTTTAATATTCTTAACAAATTATCCGATATACAGACGACGACGACAACGACGACGACAACGACAGACAGACAGACACCGAAGTAAAATCTATTTTTTCTGACTCAGGGGGCCTCAAAACGTCGACATTTGATGGAATCCACGAAAGTCATTCTCTACATAAAACCAATACCTTCTCATTATGATGTGAATGTAATAATTCATTATGTTTTGTGACAATAAAATTTGAATTTTCAATTTTTGAGGAATACTAAAAAATTCGTCATGAGAATCTTGTAGGACTTTTAAAAAGTAACACTTTTCTTTTTCTGACTTTTTTTATATCATGTTTTAATTGGCTTGAAATGTTAACTTTCGACTTTTTTGGGAGATTTTGAAAATGCTATAGCTCTGTCAATTTTTTTCGTATCAGAAAAATACGTGGAAATAATTTGTTTTAATTTTCGAGTACTACGGGCGGCCGTCCATGGAATTTATGAATTTCAGAAAAAAAATCGTCTCAAATAATTGTCTCATAATGGTTTCATATCATATCAAAAAGTGATCATAAGAATCTTGTAGGACTATCAAAAATTAGCACTTTTCTTCTCCTGACTTTTTTTCATATCATGCTTTAATTGGGTTGAAATGTTAATGTTCGCTTCTTTGGGGAGATCTTGAAAATGCTGTAGCTCTGTCAGATTTCTTTGTATTGAAAAAAGTCTTCAGAATAATTTGTTTTAATTTTCGAGCAGTACGGGCGGATGTCCATGGAATTCATGAATTTGGAAAAAAAAATTGTCTAAAAATTTTTGAAAGTTCCCTAACTTTTTGAATTTCTATCCCAAAAAAAACTGGTTAACGAACTAGATCTTTCTTTGTCGTCCCTGAAACTGTGTGCCAAAGCCCAATACAATCCGATTAGTCTTTCGAAAGTTATCCGATATACAGACGACGACGACGACAGACGGACAGACACCGACGTAAAAACACCGAGCAATTCACGCCTACCCCGAAAGGGAAACGGCTTAATGATATAATAATAATAATAATAATAATAATATTATCATTAAGTAAAGGTCGATTAACATTGTGTACGTCGAATTCTCCAATCATTCAATTTTGGGTATTTTTTTCGGTTAACCAAAAAAAAAATGACGCTGAGGGCTAAGCACGAACCTTGTGTGGGCGCTACGAGACTGTGTAAATTTTTGTTGTGCCCGACTGCATTAAAAATTCGGATTTTTCGTTCATGCTCGGCAGGGGGAAAATCGCCGTTTGTACCCTAGGGCCATCACAAGTTAAAGAAGAACTTTAGGGCGAAAAGAATATAAAAAACTCTGATTATGATGAAAAAATTTGAATATATGAAAAAAAATAAGCAGTGTCTTTGATCAGAAAGTTAATGTTTTTCTTAAATTAAAAAAATTGGTTTGAAAAATCCAAAGGTGCGCGCTTAGCCCCAAGCGTGAAAATGATAAAGTGCGCGCTTAGCCCCACGCCTTTTATGTTAGCGTCAATTTGATCAAATATTAACTAAACTTTTCTCATGGATAACCGCGTCAGTGGACAAACTTGTAGTCGACATACCATTCCTTCAAGCTGTATCAGTGGTTCTTTTTCATAACATGATTTTTCTATTAAAACTTGACGATGCAAACTGTGCACGCTTAGCCCCGGTCTCCCATACTTATAAATTTATTGGATATTTAATATACTAAAAAATGTTTTTCGAAGATATGCAAAAAACGTATTTTAAGAAGTAAAATAAATTTGTATTTTTCCCAAGCATTTCAATAATTTTCGGCCTAAAAGTACAGCCAGTGCTGCCAATCGACCACGGTCAAATCTCATGACACATTTATTCTACAGGCCTTTAGAGGAGAGCCATCCCCCTGGCGATGGGAGACGCGGATCATGGCCCCCACATCCCGACGAGGGCCCTCTGGTCACCAAATTTTGCCACCGTTTTTGACTTGAATAAGTGTACATTTTGCATATTTATTCAAGGTAAATATCAAAAGTTAGATTCATATTGTCAAAGCAGTAGCTGGTGAGCCGCGGGCCCCTGCGGTCCAGGGCCCCCCTGACTGCAGCCAGGCCAGCCACCCCTTTGTGGGGGCCATGACGCGGATATCTCTGGCATGGGCAGTAGTAGTGATTCCTGTATATTTTTAGGTTATCTAACCCCGTGAGTCAAACTAAAAGTACACAGCACGAAGTACTACAAGGAGACCGCACGCCATGCATTTCACCTGGCGCCATTTCGCGATCGCCTGTCCTCCGATTTTCTATCGTTTATTGTTATTGCTGTTGAAAATGATAATGATTTTTGTGATTGAGGTTCAGATATTAGGTAAAAAATGAATATGTGATCTTTTTATATTGATAACAATAATCACTATATCTTTGGAATATCTTCAACTACAACAAATTTTTGTAATATTAACGATGCTCGACCGGAATGAATTCAATCATTCGACGCAGATCGTTTTTTTTCTCCGCGGCAAGTTCTTCAGGTGTCACTTGCATCAAAGGAATCTTGTCAAAATCCGGAATGGTTTTTCCTGTAAAAGTAACAAAAAATGCACACGATTTTTATACCCTGGTAGAAAAATATTTTTCAAAACAATGACGGCAGTGAAAAGAACAGACACCCTCTACATTTTTTCGAGTGAAAGATGCACTCAATATGGGTGAAAATCCTGCAAATCTAGCTTCAGTGAAAATTTCACTCTAAATGAATGAAAATCCACTCATTTCAGAGTAATATTTCACTCTTGAACATGAGTGGATTCCATTTATTTTTAAGCGTGAAATATCACTCTAAAACAAGTGGAAGTCAAGCCATTTAGAGTGATATTTTCACTGAAGCTCGTTTTGCAAGATTTTTACTCATTTTTATGTGAAAATCTACTTGAAGAAATTTAGAGAGCACTTTTTTACAGCGTTGGAAAAACGCACAAAATACTGCAGATTGAATAAGAACCTACTATTTTAGTGAAATCACTGGATTTGAAAAAATTTCTGTGCATTGAAAAGTTACTAAATTATTGGAAATTCCTAAAAATATAGAAATTTTGAAAACATTGCATTTCAAAGATTCAAAATGACCGTGAGGCTTTACTCAACAAGCGGCCGTTTGAAATTTGTCGAAATTATATCACTAAAAAAAATTAGAAACAAATAGACAAACAATGTTTACTTACCTCGCTCTCCTTATCGATCAACACGTGCAACATATAATGTAAAATCGATAATAGCGATCGCGATTAGTTCCTGCAAAGACTTTTGACACAACCTAGTCACGATAAATGGCACCACCTATCTATAAAGTGGCAATAAACCTAGACAAACCGAATGAAAAAATCGTTTTTCCGTAAGGTGCAATGTGGGGTTAGGCCCTTTTGTTCGCTCGGCACCCCTTGGGTTAGGACCTTGACTGACTAATGAATTTAAAAAAAATGAAAAAATGTTTAAAACTTTTTTTAGTTTACACCCTCGAAACGGCGTTTGTCCCTGCTGAAAATATGTGCATGGGGCCCATGGGAAATTCGGACCCAAGTCACCCAAGACCCAAGTGCCCCAAGACCCGTTATTTCCGAACTTATTGATATTTTTCGGAAACATTAAAATTTGATGTTTTTTCAAACAACTTCTAGTAAAATTAACACATACTGCCTTTCATTTATACCCATAAAACGGGTACTTTTATCACCTTTCATGCAACAATTGAAAGAAAATTTACAGTTTATCATTATTAAAACTAGGGCACTTGTTCAACCTATTGGAAAATAGATGCCTGGAAACTTTTGCACGGCATTACATGTAAGAGAAAATAAATTTGTATACTCCTACATGTACGTGAGTTATTACTTGCTTTATGTAAAATTTCAATTTCAGTTAACGTTTACCGAAGATGTTTACATACGTAAATCTGTCTTGGGTCGCAGTTTAGGACGCACGTGATGTTTTTTTTTTAAATATAACAGAGCAAAGAATAATAATATTCGCAGGTACAGTTTGAAAACGGAAGAGATCTGCCCTTTCACGTGAAATCTTCGTTACCAGATAATAAAAACAAAAATTAATATTCTTTTGTTACTGAAAACTTTTTGAAATTTAATACCCAAAAAGATGAAAAAATAGAATGCTCATAAAAATTGCCAAATTTAATAAAAAGATAATTAAAAAACTATAAATTTTTCATTCCAAATCAAAAGGATATTCGGTAAACAATATCCATAATATCTAACCTTGATGAACCTTTGTCGGAGGGTTTTTTTGTGGAGAAGGTCCTTATAGAAATAATAGCTGTACTTTGTCGACATCCTCGTACACTATCACTGAATTTTCCGAAATGTAAAGTCCTCGAGGCTGAGGAAACCAAGAACCTGTTCGTTGACACCGTTGATACTGAATCTTGACGATCGCCTAAACGATAATTTTTACAAAACGAACGACTGACTGTCACTCGCTGCCGAAATACTGGCAGTAATTTATATTTAATCGGATTTGTAAACTGTAGCATTGTTTCTCTATATATTTTTTGAGCGATGATTTTCACACAACACTCGTGAACCTCATCAAACAAGAACTATTGAGAACCGGAACCGGGTTTGAGGTTAGACAGACTAAGGTTCTGGCGCGCACGTGTCACATATACCAGAGTCTTATTCGTCGACCCTACCTTGGCTGACTTTGTTTCATGGTACAATGAAGTAATAAACACTTGGGAGTTTGGCAGGGATGTGCAGTTACGCCACGAAGGAATAGTACGGTGTGGTATCCCTGTAAGTGGGGAGTGGGACGAACAACTTCCAAGAATTCCTTAATGCTTGCCACGGCTGAAAACTTGGTCTCTGTATCGCGCACATGCGCACTGGCGGTTGCCATTTGACGCTGTTGACCGTGTTTTTGTACCTTCACTCAACTGCAACTTCATTTGTAATTAATGTATGATGGTGTCATGAGTAGCGAGTTTGTTAGCAATAAAATTATCTTTGTAATGAAGTTTGTTACGTTCTTCAGCGATTTTTTTTCACTGACTTATTCAAACTTTTGTAGAGAGGTCAAAATTTTGGAAACCTATAGTAGGTAGTTTAGGTGGGGTTCGAATCCCACGCGAGTGCGATTTTTTCAATGGGCTTAAGCATGCGATTGTATGTGCAGGGGACCGTGCGTGAAATTGGGTTATTTAAAATATAAACTAAGTGCAGCAATAACACAAAAAACATTTCTTTGTCATATATCGTTGTAACACTGTTACTGAATTGTTACAATATATGCAAAAACGTTGTAACAGCGTCACGGAATTGTTACGGATCGATTACAGAACAAATTTACATCGTCACACTATTCCATATGTGTTACGGCACTATTACAGAACAATGTTACTCTGTAATCCTGTTCGTGAATTGTTCTAAAAATATTTTTTGGCATATAACGCTGCTCCAGAATTGTTACAGATCTATGACAGAACATGGTTCTGAAACAGCGTTACAGAACTTCTATGTCCATTTGGGGACGACATTACTCAGACCATGGTCTGAGTATGCTCTAATCCTGTTACAGAACCTGTTCTTCTGTGTTCAGGAACTCTTGCTTCACAGTTATATAACACTGTCCGCTGGTTAAGCATGCAAAAAATGCCCTTGAAGGGAATCAAATGTTGAGTCAGCCATTTAAAAGCATAAATTTTAAAAAAATTGTTTCCAAATTTTCAAACCGTTAGCCGCCATATTGGATGAGTTAGAGGGGGTAACGTCCATTTAAATTTTTATTTTTTTCTCTATTTCTATCGTTAGAAATAATCTGAAAATATCCACAGTACTTCTTACGGTCGTTCTCAAGGTGCACGGTTTTTTCGAAAAAAATTTCGCGGGAAATTCAAACAAAAAAAATTTCTAAATTTTTTGTTGTGTTTTTTCGTGTGACGAAACTCAACTACTATCTCAGGTTTTAACCATAAAATAGTCACCCAAAGAGCTATTATTGCACATTTTTTAGATTTTCAAATTGAGGGCATCTTGGTGTAAAAATGTGAAAATTGTAATTTTCACATATTCCAACTCCTAAGGCCCATTGGTGCCTGAATATATTCATATAATACAATTATATAAGTGTACTTATACATTATTACGAGTAGATACATTATCACAGTATTACATACATATATATATATATATATATATATATAACAAGACAATGAAAATACGTATGTTTCAATACCAATGCATATTATGAATTTTGATAATATAAAATTATTTAAATGACTGATTTTTCAGGGTAGCTGAGGATGAAAATTAGTGCAAAATAATGAGCACATATATTGAAGTCATCATGAAAAATAACATTGCTACATCATTTTACAAAATCTGAATAAGCAGTAACAGCTTGAGATACATAAATAAATATGATATGACATTCTCATCTCAATGAGAAGGTATTGGTTTCATGTGAAAAATGACTTTCGCGGATTCAATCAAATATCGACGTTTCGAGACCCCTTGAGTCAGAAAAAACAGTTTTCACGAAGGTGTCTGTCTGTCTGTCCGCCTGTCTGTCTGTCCGTCTGTCCTTCTGTCTGTAGTCTGTAGTATCGTGTAGGCACGATAACTTTTGCAAGATTGATCAGATTAGATTGTGCTTTGGCACACTTTTTGAAGGCCTTAAAAGAAAAAACGATTTCGTTCACGACCTATTTTGGATCAAAATTCAAAAAGTGAGCACATTTTGAAAAATTTTAAGACCACTTTTTTTCAAAATTTGAAAATTCTATGTACGGTCGTTAGTAGTACTCCAAGAGACAAACAATTTATCCTCGTGAAATTTTTCGATGAAATTAAAATTATCAGAGTTCTAGCATTTTCAAAATCCCCAAAAACAAACGAAAATTGATATTTTAAGCCGAACAACGAATGATATGAAAAAAAGTCAATAAAAGAAAAATGTTTCTTTTTGAGAGCCCTATAAGATTATCATAACAACTTTTTTAATTTTTTCGAAAAATCGAAAATTCAAATTTTAAGCGCACAAAAAATAATGAAAAATTAAAAATTTCATTTTGCTGTCAAACTATGCAAGACACAAAAAAAGATGAAGATACAAAAATCGTGCAACCAAAAAAGGTCTACAAATCTATTCTCAATCACTTTTTGATAGGACGCGTAGTTTTTGTTTTATTCGTGAAAAATAACACTCAAAATAAAAAAATGTAATGTTTTGGAAGACGACACAAGGAAAGAAAAAAAAAGAAAAAAAGAAAATTTTTAAAAAATGACACAAGAGACGAAAGAAAATGACACAAGAGACGAAAAAAATTTAAAAGACAAAAACTGTTCAACCAAGAAGGATCTACAAATTTATTATAAACTCTTGCTATAAAAATACATCAAAAATTAAAAATTGACTTGTTGGAAACATAATTAACAAATGTTTAAATGGAAACCATGTTTTTATATTTACAAGCTGCGTCTTGTGTGTGATGGTATAATCATTACTCTAGCCAATCAAGGCGTGAGTACAATGCTCAAGCCTTATTCTTGTGTGTAAACTTGAGAAACGCCATTCCCAATTGAAGAAATAATCAAAAGAGCTTTTGAAATAAGTTCCAGTATTTTCGCAAAAAGCCGAAAAACTGCCAAGTCAAAAATACCTGAGCAAGTTAATGCTGGGTCCCTGGCAAGTTAATACCCATGGGTTTTTGATTTAATATGAAAGTACTTATTTTTCGAAAGTTCATCTGATTATTCACCTTGTGGCATTACTACCATAATTGGGAACGGTGTGTCACACATGAAAATCTGAATATCAAATTTGCAAATTTGTTTATAAAAAATTTTGTTTATAGTTCAAATTTAAAGTGCGAAAATAATTTTGAAGAGGGTTTATGACTGCCTAGTAACAAAAGTTATTAGTAGCAAAAGCTGAGTGGGGGCAACAGCAGGGGTAGGACCCACCGCTGCCACCATCAGTTTGTCACGTACGACTAAATGAGATTTATCTTTGAATCGAAAAAGACCCGAAAAAAAGCTGCCTAGTATCGGTACGCTGGGGGGAGGCTTCCCCAAACTGAAGGAAGGGCGAGAGACTCGATTTTCCTGTATTTATTTTTATGTGGGTTGCTACCCTTACTCTCTGACTGAGAGTTGTTACCCCATAATCTGAGTAAAGGAGTTCGCGGGATGCGTCGATTTATGAATAAAATTTTCACTTCCTAAATTCACTTGACAACTAATTCTTTTATTGCTAATAATTCAAAGTATACAGACGAGAAAAATTAGGAAAACACATTCTACAATGGGTAGAATGTGTTGGCAGATAAACAGAATTACATATAAGAAAACATTGGAATGATACAGCTCACCAAATTCGTTGTCTTATTACTACCGCTTGTCGTAGAAGGGAGGAAAATTAATTCCAAAAGGAACGAACGTGACGCTTGGTTTTTCCTTTCCTCTGCTAGAGCGGGCGAATCCCTTTTATCGTTGCGTGTATCGAAGGATCCACTCTAGTCCTTTTTAAGGTATTCGCGACACACACAAACACGCGCGAACACCCGTCACCTTTCGTGAATTCGCTTTTAAGGGAAATAGCAAATATATTTACTTCTCGTAAAAGTGAATTAAAGCCTTCCGAGAAAATTACTCTGTCTCGTTTGGATATTCGAGAAGGAGTAAAATTTTCTAGGCTGATTTAATTTTTTTTTAAGCAGGTGGATAGGACGCGAGAAAAACGACACTCCCGTTACCTGGTCGAAAGTTAGAATTTCGGTGCCGGGGATAGGACGTGACGAAAGCCTATTCGTTAATTAAGACAGGGAATAATTTTAAATTTAATTATTTCTAATTTTTAACTCAACTCTGATTTACAGAGGGGGGCAGGGAGAGAGAGGGATGATAGAGAGAGGGGACTGCTAGGCGATGCATGCAGTTGGCATGTCTACCCAATAAAAAGCCTTGAATTTTGGACTGACAAGTTTGAGCGTGTCTAGGGTGCGCGACTGTTGGTTCTCGCGCTTCGCGCTCGATAAAATATTTACCTCGCTCTACGCGCTCGGTCTTTGTGTTCCCCGCACATTTGCACACAGTCCTTTTAAAATTAAGGGTCAAAGTATCGGCAAACGTAATTTTTGGTGATTGTGATTTCTTCTTTGTTTAAAGCCACTTCGGCTTTAATGAACAGATTCTCATCACGTATTTCGTGCTTCGCACTCGATTTTGTCCAAAATGTGAACTTTTGCATATTATCTTCAACACTGTTATATCAAATGTATATTATATTTATTTCTATATCTCTGGCTGGCACTGCTTATTCAGATATTGGAAAATAATCTACAAAAATGTTATTTTTCATGATTGCTTCAACATTTGCTCCTTATTTTTCACTAATTTTTTCTCTCAGTTGCCATAAAAAATCTATCATTTCAATAAATTTATATTATTGAAATTCATAATATGCATTGGTATTTTAACATACTTTTTTCATTATCTTGTTTTTATAATTGAAAAAAGTGCGCATTCTATAATAAAAAAAAAACAAGTTTGAGCACGCCTAGGGCGCGCGGATATTAGATCTTGCGCCTCCGCTCGAAAATGTATTTACCTCGCGCTGCGAGCTCGGTCTTTGTATTTCCCCAACGTTTGTGCTAGGGATGGACGATACTGCGAAAAAGTATCGATGCCGAAGTATCGATACTTTAAAAAGTTCGATCCCGATCCAAGTACCGACCTGAATACAAAAGTGTCGATACCAAAGAATCGACGTCAGAGTATCGACTTTTTTTCGGTAAAGATATTTTCGTCAATTTTCTCAACATTAATTGTACGATTAAGGGTTTTTTTCTAAACACGGCATTTCAAATTCGATAGATAATAATAAAAAAGGCTGATGTGTATAACAGTATAATCCTACTTTTTTTTTTAATTAAGGAGGTACGGTCGCGCATACTATCTGCAAAAAGTTAATCCTAAGTCTATGTCGGAAAATAATACTGTTTGAATGAAATAAGTTTTATTAACCCTTCAATGTATAAAATGTAGCTTATTTACGTCGAAGAAAGTCAAAAATTAGATAATTATGCCGGTATAATGTTTTATTAATCGTGGACCTGGTGCAGTCAATATGTGGTATTTTCAAGCAGCATCTTAATATTGAAATACGCTCAGACCAGGTCGAATCTGTTAGAGGGTTAGGAGGAAAAATCCGAGACAATCTGAAAGGAAGACTCTGCTTCCATATCTTAAAGAGGCTAGAAATTGTGACCTGAAAGCTTTCTTAAGCTATAATATAATATATGTAGATGGCAAAAAATTTGAATCCAAAGATCTGTCAGCGTTGGAGTCTGTAATCTAGAATGCCAAATGATCTCGGAATAAGGCGGAACCATTAAAAAAAAAAAAGGAAAATTGGGGAAGCAAGTGGCATACAGGGAAAGGTGAAGCGCAAGGCCTGGAAATCCCCACCAGCCATTATCAAAGAGCAGGCGGGAAATCTTACCAAAGGAAATTTTCACAATTGGCTATCATCAACTAAGGAGACGAAGAAGGAAAATATAAATCGTTAAATGAGCGAAATACATCAGGAAGAGACAACAATACTACAAACTTCCTCTTCTGGAACTGTCATGGTCATGCAATATTTTTAAACTCTTGTATTAAATATGATAAGTTTGCTTATGATAAGTCTCATCGTGTTGCTCTCCCACGCCAGCTGGTGACTCAAGTGCGCTGAATGCAAACAAAAATAAAAGTTTGAGGTTTCTGAGATGGGCAGACGACAAACGGGAGATCCTCTCGAACGAATCATACTTCCCTAACCAGCTAGAGGTTAATTTCGAGAAATTACACATAGATTATTTTAATTGAAACCTTACCAAGGCTATTATCGACAGCGTCGTAAAAGCAGATATGTGTTCAGTGAGAAAAAATATTACTGAGAAAGAACCCCCCAGAATTTGTAGAGAAATTGGCTTTTGGCTAATTTGTTTGTAATTGAGGGAAAATGTAGTTCATGTCATGGTGATCAAAAGTCTTAACGACCACAACTGTAAAAAATGAGGTTTTCGTGGTGTAATTGATGTTAAAATATCACCATGTGTGGATTCGAAAAGGGCCAATTTTTAGATTGTATGACAGTTTTCTCTCTAGATACCTGAGGAGATTATCTTCAGTTAAGCCAAAAATATATGCGCAGTAATACTTGGTAGGTCGTCGGCATGTGCAGTTGTTCATGGTGGCTCGTAGGCATGCGCAGTGGATCATGATGTGCTGTAGACTTGCGCAGTGGGTTATGGTGGTCTGAAGACGTGCGCAATAGGTTATTGCTGGTTGAATTTATGCGCTATATGTCACCGTAACAATCATGGTTTGAACTATGGTGCAGGCCACAATCACAGCCATAAATAGAGATAGTGGCAATAATGTGAGGCAAAAGAGGAGAGGGCTCATGGTGTCGCCCTGAAACACACCTCTCTGAAAGGTTACACTATTAGTGATCACACGATGTTTTCCAGATGAGATTGTAAATCTGGTTCTCAAGGCGGCATTAATCTTTCTATGCACCTCACCTCTAAGCTTTCCAACAGACAGATGATAAGTATATGGGACGTTGAATCAAAAGCTTTCCGGTGATCAATCCAGGCCATCTGTAGGTAACGCTGATAGAATGCTGCGTCTTTACAGAAACATCTATCTATGAGCAGGTTCTCCCGACATCCTGCTACGCCCTTCTTTGAGCTGCTTTGTTCGTACATCTCCGCCACACAGGTCCAATTGTCCGAACAATCCTATCATTTAGGATAGATGTGAAGATCTTATACTGTGTGTTCAGACAAGATATTGGCCTGTAATTTTTAGGGTCAGCTGACTTGCCCGTCTTTGGCAGGAGCACTGTGCACCTTTCAACCGAACACTCCGAAATGGGCTTTTCCGACCTTAGATATGAGGTGAAAATTCGGCCAGATGCTGGTCGGTTGCAGGAAAATTCTTCCACCAGTAGGTCTTGATAGAGCCGAAGCGAGCGATCCAAACGTGTTAAAAGAGCTGGACACTCCTGATTTCCCCTCGCTGCCGAGGCCTGTTATAGAGCTCCGCATCCCAGAGTGGGTATCCCAGAGTTACCGTTCGAGACACCTCACCCAGGTGCCATTCCGCTTTCGGCACGGTTGTCACGCCTCCGCTAAAGGGTTATTCTTTCGGGATCATCTTTGGACAATTGTCCGCGACTGCTTATTAATTATTGTAACCATATTACGCAGAAACCCTTGGTACAGGGACCTTCTATCCGCAACCCGAGGACGCGTTCGGTGGCTTTGTCATAGGACTTTCGGTTCGAATGCTAAGGAATCAAAACCAAACTATATGTATATAATTGAAAACTAAAGGTTAACAGCCACCGCATGGTCCCACTGGGAGCAACTGTCATCTAAAAAAAAATGACATCGGCTCCCAGTAGGTCCGCGGTAAACCACATTCATGGCCACGTCTCAGAACCGTAAGATGGGTGGTCACAGGACACGATGAAATCACAACGACAGGTCGGCGAAACTCTGGTGTGTTTTGGGGACACGAAGCGACCCAAGCATGAGAGCTTTCTGCATATATCTTGCAAGTGCCGAGGAATATTTTTGGTTTCTCGAAGTCTTGGAGAACAATGTCAGGCCTCGAGTGTGCAACGGAGACTGCTGTCCGAAAATCGTAGTTCCAGAACAAACTTTTACATAGATGTAAATAATGCAAGATATTATGATATATAATTACGGAAAACCAAATATCGCATTAGTTCATGCCGTAGAAACTTATTTTTCTTTCAAAAACACGAGCTTATATCTATTATGATGTATATTTTTTCAATGTCTTAATATAATTTCAATCAAGAGTCAAATGGCGGGAATATTGAATTTTCTTTGGTTATCGATTACATAAATATCGTAATTTTAAGAATAGTATTTTTCCATAGTGTATAAAATGAAAATATTTGCATTTATAGTAGTTAAATTTATATTAATATTATATAATATATTTATGCATTGATAAATATAACTTATATTTATACTTCTTACAATTTACATTTTTGCAGCTTATATGTAGTATTTAAGATAAAATCAAGCTAAAAAACACAATAAATTAAATACATAAAAAAATGCAAATATTTACATTGGAGAAAAAAAGGATTTATCTGGTAAACCAAGTATAAATAATACTATTCCCATTTAAAGTCAACAAGCATATAGCAGTTAAAAATAATTTTCAAGTAAAAACCGAAAATAATTTTTTTTTTTTAATGTGATGAACGTAGTCAACTTATCGAATGACTAGGTTAATGCGGTATCAGTGTTACATATTTGTTACGTATTTGAGTTCCATATTTGTTACGCATTTGAGTTACATATTTGATACGTATTTGAGTTCCATATTTTGTCACGTATTTGAGTTCCATATTTGTTACATAACGGCGACATATCCTTGTAACACAGTTATGGAATTGTTACAGAACGATCGCAGAACAAATTCACATCGTAACACTCTTACATATGTGTTACGGCACTATTACAGAACAATTTTCCTCTATAACCCTGTTTCTAAATAGTTCTAAAGATCCTTTTTGAAATAAAACGCTGTTCCAGAATTATTACAGAGCGATTACAAAACAAATTTACATCGTAACACTGTTACATCTGTGTTACGGCACTATTACAGAACAATGTTACTCTGTAACCCTCTTCCTCAATTGTTCTAAAAATACTTTTTGATATATAAAGCGGTTTCAGAATTGTTACAGAACGATTACAGAACAACTTAACATCGTAACACTGTTACATATGTGTTACGGCATTATTACAGAACAATGTTCCTCTGTAACCCTGTTCCTAAATGGTTCTAAACATACTTTTTGACATATAACACGGTTCCAGAATTGGTACAGAACGATAACAGAACAAATTTACATTGTAACACTGTTATATATGTGTTACGTCACTATTACAGAACAATGTTACTCTGTAACCCTCAGGATTGGAGATAAAACCCCACCCTGAGGAACCCCCACACCAGACATCCTCGGATCCTTGCTATCAGAGGAGAAAAGGAGCCTCCTCTTAGCAGTCAAAAACCAGACAAAGTTTAGGATTCTAGCTGGGACTCCCAGTTCCCCGAGATTATCTATGAGCATCCCCAGAAGAACTGCATTGAAGGTACCCTTTATGTCAAAAGCAAGAGCCAGGATAGGTTCCGCTTCACCCAGTCCCTGGATCACCTCAGAAGCAACTGAGGCCACACAATCAAGAGCCGATCTACCTCGACGAAAGCCATACTGAAACCTGGGTATCCAGTTCCTTTTCTAGGCCAAAAACTCCAAACGTCTCTGAACAAGCCTGTCAAACAGCTTACCCATATAGGAGGTCAGAGATATTCGGCAAAATCCCTGTCCAGTAGGTTTTGGAATAAAAATCACCAGTGTTTCCGTCCAGACTTCAGGATATATAGTAGTCGAAAACATCCTATTAAAGAGGAGCCAGATAAAGTCCAAAATACCTGAGGAGAAGCTCCTTATAATCTCATAAGTAATACCATCCAACCCTGGAGAGGTCCTCGCCTTACAGGCTTTGAGAGCCACTTCAAACTCAAGCTTGGAGAAAGGCATGTTCATAGGATCAGACTCGTCAATCGCACACACAAGGGGAATTTCCACAGGAGGAATATGAGAGGCCACCAGATCATCCTGGATTTTTTGTAATTCCGGAGGATTCTGATCCGTAACTGTACCAGTGTTACTCGAATTTGATTTCGAGGCCAGGGCCCGAATATTCCGCCAAACCTTGGTCATAACAGTACCAGGATTTAGCGTCTCACTGAAATCCTTGAAAGCACAAAACTTCTGAAATCTAAGAAATCGCTTAACCTCCTGGTCAACTCCTTTGCAAACTGCCTTCTCCTC
This sequence comes from Andricus grossulariae, assembly GCA_011634705.1. Lineage (NCBI taxonomy): Eukaryota > Metazoa > Arthropoda > Insecta > Hymenoptera > Cynipidae > Andricus > Andricus grossulariae. The sequence goes on along the minus strand of JAABKJ010075445.1, from coordinate 191,713,014 downwards.
TCTCGACTGATTAGACAGATATTACTTCAAGACCGGCCTCCTCCGAACTAATGCCTCATCACACTCAGAATTCCACCACAAGGGTTGAGACTTCCTCTTACCCCCATACGAGCCACATCGAAAGGCCCCACACTCCACCAGATATTTGAAAACATGGTCCATAAAATGATCATACACTCTAGACGGGTTCAAGCCACCATTCAATTCCTGCACAAGGGGTGGAATCAACTCCTCCACACCTTTGCGGAAGAGAAACCGATCCAAAGTCTTGATGTTAAATCGATAGGGTTGCCACCTGCATTTTATGTATTTTATGTTCTATACACGAAAAAGGGCAGAAAGGGCACACGCATCAGTGTTCGTAAGTGTGGCATTACTAAGTACCGTAAGTAAAATATATTCAAAAATACTTATTCGTAGGGTAATGGAAATTACAGAAGAAAAGATATGGGTAGTCCAAAGTGGATTTATGCCAGGAAGATCATGTACAGATAAGATATTTAGCTTGAGACAGATCACAAAAAAAAAGCTTAAGAGTAGGAAAGAAAGTTTCCTGTGCAATTGTTGACCTAGAAGAAGCATTTGACAAGGTAAATAGAGATAAACTTTGGGAAGTCCGTAAAGAGTACGGAGTCCATGAAGGGCTCCTACAAGCAATACAAACAATATATGCAGGCAGTAAAGCGAGTGTGAGGGTTAATGGGAAACTGAGCGACTGGTTCGATATTATGCAAGGCGTGAAGCAAGGATGCGTTATGTCCACATGACTATTTATCAAATTTATGGATAAGTGTCTAAGAATGGCCCTCTTCGACGAAGAAGGTGTAGATCTCAAAACAGTGAAGGTGCGTGGGTTGTCTTTCGCAGATGAAAAGACTGTTATGATAGAATCAATCGAAGGTGTTTGAAGGAAAAAGTGAAAAAACGATGTGCAACATTGTCCTAAATAATGAGAGATTAGAGCAGGTTGACAAATACGTATATCTGGGTAGCCTATTCACTAGCGACGGAAAAATAGATGGGGAGTTGGATAGGTGCATAAATGAGAGTAAGAAGGTTATCGGTAGAGCAGGGTCCATTCTCAGAAATAAAAACAAATCGAAAAAAGCTAAAATGACAACATATAATTCTGTATTTTTATCGATTGTGCTATACAGTAGCAAAACATGGACCTGTCAATAAAAGGATAAGAGTCAAATTAGTGCGATTGGCATGAAACGTCTGCGCACAATATGTGGGAAAACACTTATGGACAAAGTCCAAAACGAGATAATCCTCAAAGAATATGGTGCAGGAGAGACACTAGTTGATATATAGGAAAGAAATCAGTCAAGGTGGTTCGGATATGTTGAAAGAATGAAAGATGAACGACTAATCAAACAGGTGTATAAAGGTAAAGTAAATGGCAACATGCCGAGAGGTAGACCACCGAAAGGATGGTTAGAATCTGTGATTGAGACATTAATCCGAAGGGACATAAGAAGGCCAGAAACACGAGAACTTGCATGAAAAAATGCATGGTCGTGAAGGAAGCTAGAGTAGTATGCCAGGACCTAAAAGTCTGGCGACAAATAGTTTGTAAAAAGAATGTGCGTAGAGCGAATGACGCCTGAAACAAAGACCTTGGATACTAATGGGCTCAAGTGGGGAACCACACATAACAATTTTGTGAGGCTCCAAGCCACATCATCAAATACAATGATTGAATTTGGTTTTACTTCACTTGGCATTATCACCTCTTCATGCTCATTGAAGGATAATACTCAAATTAATCTACTGATTGAAGGACTTTTCCCCAAAATGTATACTTTCGCTGTTTTAGAGATTTTGAGTAGATGTAAATATTTTCCAATCTTAGTCCATTTGGATGTATCAGTAGAGCCAGCAAGGCATTTGTCTTTCCACAGTTGGAAAATCCACAAAATATTGCTCGTACACTGTTTGGTAGCAAACGTCCACGTCGTTTTTCTCTATTCTCGTTTTGAACAAGAAAATCAAAATTCTGGATAGGTAGTTTCACAGGTTGTACTTCAAACGGCATCTTGACAAAGACTGAATAGAAAACCTATGAATATCCTTGTTATATAGGTTGACCCTTCAGCCTGAAATTATCCCTAGCATAGATATGATCGTTCACGGAAGCAAAAGAGTCAGTCGTAAACGAGCTGCGAAGCAGGTAAGACGTGGGAGAGGCTTGGTCAACGGAATCATCAACAATTTGCCGTTTGAGTTACACTTGCCTGGTTATCAGTACTGTGGACCAGGTACTAAACTAGCAAAACGATTAGCACGAGGCGATCCTGGAATCAATCCACTGGACGCGGCCTGCAAAGAACACGATATAGCCTAGTCACAAAATAGGGAAAATATAGAGGCTAGAAACTCAGCTGACAGTGGACTAGCTGAAAAGGCTTGAAAACGTGTCTTTGCTAAGGACGCAGGAATAGGTGAAAAGGTGGCTGCTTGGGGTATAGCAAACACAATGAAGATGAAATCAAAATTAGGGATTGGTCTCAAGAATAGAAAACCTACCACCACACTGAGAAAAATTGTCGCTGCAGCTACAAAGTCCATGGTTTCAAGCAATAATGCGCAAACTGCCATTAAATCTGCACTTAGTGGTGCACGTGTAGCTCTAATGAAGGCTGGTGGAAGAAGAAATGCGAATAAACCTTGTATTCTACCTATACCAGTCAAAGTAGGAGGATTTTTACCCTTTCGCATACCCGTTTTTGCGGGTCTCAGTGCCACCGGGGCGCTAGCTGGTGGAGCTGCTGGAGTAGCTAAAGCTGTGAATTATGCAAATTTGGCAAAACAACAACTTTCAGAGAGTAAACGACATAATGAAGCGATGGAAGCCATTTCTTTAGGAAAAGGTATTTACTTGAAGCCATATAGGCACGGATTAGGGCTTCATCTAAAGCCATATAAACAAGGAGCAGGACTTAAACGCAAGTCAAAAAACTCAAAGTGAAGCTAAGATGAGGAAGCGACATTAATACCAACCGCGGAAAGCAGGCACCTTCTGAGAGATGATCACGATTTCAGGACAAGAAAGAACATTAACATGCAAGTTCCTCCTAAGCCCCAAGATCTGGCTGAAATGGATGCCTCCCTTCGTGGAGGAATCTCGCAAGAGTCCGACCTCTGGACCATCAATTGCTCAGTTGATGGTGCTGCGAGAGCTTTGGCACATTCAAATTGAAGGCTCAAACCGACGGTGGGCCAAAGACCAAAATACGCTTACATCAACTGAACAAGAAGATTGGATGGGCAAGACAGAATACGTCCCGTGTTCAATATGTGATTAACTACATAACATCTGGTTGACCATTCACGAAAAGCGTTCAAAAGTTCGCCCAAGAACTGCGGATCTTGAATCACACATTGAACAAGTCAAAGGTGCTGACAAGCTGACAATCAAGCAGCATATTTTTGACAAAACACGGCTGTTATCTGACGCAAGGAGGAGAATACAGAAGAGAGAGAGATTATTCAGGGAGAAATAAAAGTTTTTCGCTGACCCATCTCGCCTCTTCAGTGAACACCCTGTTTCTGTCAAAAATCCACCCTTGCTCAACAAAGTAGAGATTTTTTTGAGAGAGGTATACAAGATCCCGGAATCACTAAAGTTGAAAGGCGAATTGAGCCTGTGTGGCGTGAGATGTATGAACAACGTGGCTCAAAAAAAGGTGTAGCAGGCTGTCGAGAGAACCTGCTAAGTGACCTATGTGTCCATGAGCCGCTGCAGCCCATCAACGCGCCCTGCCAATGGCCTGGATTGACTACCGTGAAGCTTTCGATTCAACCTCTCATAGACTTATCATTTGTCCGTTGGAAAGCTTGAAGGTACATCCACACATAATGAGATGCATAGAGAGACTGATGCCTGTTTGGAAAACTAGATGTACTATCTCATCTGGAAATTATCGTGTAACAACGATCAACGTCACCTTCCAGAGAGGCGTCTTTCAGGGCGATACCATGAGCCCCTTTCTTTTTTGCATCACACTTCTGCGTCTATCTCTTGCACTACGAAATTCTTCTGGATACTCCTGTGGCGACACTATGCAGCGCGAGCATAAGGTCACTTATATATTTTATATGGATTACCTGAAGATCTATGCCTCTGGTGAAGGCAAACTTCAAACTGCCATAAATATCGTCAAGAAGTACACATCAGATATTGGGATGGACTTTGGACTGGATAAATGTGCCAAAATTCATCTGAAGAAAGGAAAGATTGTTGGCGTTCCCAAGGACCCTGAGCTTGTGGATATATACTGGGAGCCGATGTCATTTTTTAGATGACAGTTACTCCCAGTGGGACCCTGCGGTGGTTGTTAACCTTTAGTTTTAGATATATATACACTCTGAATCTCACATTTTTGGGCCACTTTTACATGACGGAGTATGGATATGCATGTATTTTGTTCATGCTAAAAGCTCCTACAACAATTCCTTGATGACCTCACAGAGTAATATGACGCAATTGTGCCAGCCAAATTCAAGTCATATAGTCATATAGATATGTATCGAATCCCGTTTTGGCTAACTAAAGTTGATTTATTGCTTTCTTATAGATAACATATTTAACTTAAAATTCCTCTCCTCACATTCTTAATGATCGCATCAAATTAAACGTGTTTATTACAATGTAGAATCTTCCAGAACTCAAGGATAAAGAGGTAGATGAAATTAAAATTAAAATATATTTTAAGCCAATCGAATAATATAGGTAAGAGAGTATCCAAAGAAATAAAGCATTTATTGTGGTAGGTTATGTTCCTGGGATTCTTATCGCATCATTCTGGTGTCGAGTAGTGAGCGGGCGAGGACTCGAGATAAAATTCAGACGTGTTCAAAAGTTTTGATTTTAGGAAACTTTTGATACAATGACCGTCTAAGTCTGAATACATTTCATCAGACTCTGCTTTCTTTCTCTAGAGATCACTTTTTTTACTGCTCGCAGAAGTTCGCTTTCTTAGTCGAACCACAAGGTTTGAAAATCATTCTTTTGCCATATGCTAGGCCCGTCAACCTCTCGACGTGTCATATGAAATAAGATACTGCAAACAATTTCGAGTTTCGAAACAGAAATAATACAGCGTGCATTTTATTTCACATGCCTCTTTTATTCACAGATATATGCTCGTTTTTTATCAACTATGTAGAAAGGTCAATTTGGCCGATTATCATGCAGAACCTTCCAGAACTTTGTTGCATCATATGATGCAATATCTGGCAATATTGCGTAAAAGTCTCCCAGAAATTTGTTAGAGGGCCATGTATGACATCCTGTTTTGTCTATATAGAAATTTGATGTATTGCTTCCTTATAGATGAGTCTTTAACTAAAATCCCAGTGTTTATTTATTTAATACGCGTTTAACTCGCGAAAAACCTTCTTCGGTCTAGAAACTTCTGGAACTTTAGGATAAAGTCGCAGATATATTATCACAGAACATTCTACAGTTAAAGTGGTTCATGTCCGTGCTAAGTTTTTGAAATATTTTGATGACGTCATCCTGAATTCCTACCTTACCAACATTGATACAAGAGGGGTACTGGACCAGGGGGACTGGCAAGACGTTACGGTACTTGCTCGAAACTTAAGGGAAGCAAATCACACGCTGGATATGTGTAAACTGTTGATCACCAAGCAGCACTAGACGCAAAAAAAGACCTCTTTCAACAGCCAAAGAGCTCCTTGAAAAGCGAATAAAGTGTATTCAGGAAAATTCCAACTTTTCTGCTTATCCTTCCCATTTGTTAAATAAAACTTCAAGTGACGTTGAAAGTCCGCCTAGTCGAGAATAGATTGAAGTCTTCAGGGCGTAAGTATGTGAAGATCCTTATCAATTAAATGTAGACGCTTCAGATATATCATCCTTACGTAACTTTTGCTAAAGACAAAGGTTGCAAGGTCCAGATATAGTATGCCCACTAATTACTGCGTAAGAAATGAAGAAACTTATCGCTAAAACGAAGAAGTTTTCAGCGCCAGGGCCAGATAAAATCAACAACTTTTGATGAAAGAAGTTCCCTTCTACGCACCAACATCTATTTCGTATATTCACTACTTTCTTAAACGGAGAACAAAACATCCCGCAGTGGCTTGTTTAAACACCAACTACAAACTATTCACTGGTATCCTCACAGAGAGGATGTTAACATCTATCGAGCTGATATGGAGTTCAATAGTTAAATAACATGGATGCAAGAGAGGGCTGGTAGGTTGCAGGGAGAACCTGTTAATAGACAGGTGCTATTCCCTCGCAAGACTTTAGCGTTTTGAAGTCCAAATTATTAAAACACACTTTTTAGGAAAATATACAATTTTATCCACTTCATAGTGGTCCGAGCTTTATCAGTTTCCTTAGCTCTTTTTTTAAACCTTGGCTCGACTCTGTATCTCTATTCAAAGATGAGATCATTTTTCACTATATTCATAGTTCTGGTGACCACAATTTTCAATGTTTTTCAATTTTCGGGCTGCACTCATAAATAGAAAAGTCGATTGGTACAAATAAAACTATTTCGTCAATTGGGTTCTGACAATAATAAGACGTATACGTTCATTTTTCAGATTGTCTGCCAAGTTTGACAAAATTGATTGATACTTTTCTTTTGATGAAATTCAATTATAATAAGAGAGTTATCCAAGAGTTAACTGGATTGTCATAAATATAATCATTTGAAATACATTTTTGTGTTTAATGAATTGGAAGAAAACATTAACAAGCAATATTGCGATGATGAATACTTCTTGGTTGTGCCTCGCGTGCAGTTGAAATATAAGAAAAAGAGCGCATTTTTAGGAACTGCCGGCTCCCATCGAAAGTTCTGCCGTATTTTTCATCCAGTTGTGATAAATGGCGATGATCCAGAAAAGATTATTTTCTGAGAAAGTCACATCTGCGAGATACCAAAGGGTTGATTTTTAATGCTAAGGGTTGGAGCTTAAAAATCGGAGTGGGTATTTCCGAGGAGCCCAAAAATCAGAGATTCTATCCACACTATAGAATTCCAGAAAAGATTATTTTCTGAGAAAGTCACATCTGCGAGATACCAAAGGGTTGATTTGTAATGCTAAGGGCTGGAGCTCATAAATCGGAGTGGGTATTTTCGAGGAGCCCAAAAATCAGAGACTCTATCCACACTATATAATTCCAGAAAAGATTATTTTCTGAGAAAGTCACATCTGCGAGATACCAAAGAGTTGATTTTGAATGCTAAGGGTTGAAGCTTAAAAATCGGAGTGGGTATTTTCAAGGAGCCTAAAAATCAGAGATTCTATCCACACTATAAAATTCCAGAAAATATTATTTTCTGAGAAAGTCACATCTGCGAGACACCAAAGGGTTGATTTTTAATAGTAAGGGTTGGAGCTTAAAAATCGGAGTGGGTACTTTCGAGGAGCCCAAAAATCAGAGACTCTATCCACACTTTAAAATTCCAGAAAAGATTATTTTCTGAGAAAGTCACATCTGCGAGATACCTAAGGGTTGATTTTTAATGCTGAGGGTTGGAGCCCAAAAATCGGAGAGGATATTTTGGAGGAGCCCAAAAAAAGCCCAAACATATGCCCGGATTGAATTTGCAAAAAATTCAAATTTTGTGAAGGGGGTTGATTTTGGAGCCTAAGGGTTAGTTTTGGGGAAATTTTTGTATGTGGATTCTAAGAGCCCCAAAAAAGCCCAAAATTCTGGTGGAATTGAATTTTCATTATTTTGTGTTTTTAGGAAGTGCAGGTGCTAGCTTAATGTAACCTAGCACCTCCACAAAAAAATTGATTTTTTGAATAAAGTAAAGGAGCCTAAAAAGTTTAATTGGGGCCCAAAAAAGCCCTAAAAAAGCCAAAAATTCTGAGCTATGAAAAATTCTCAAGTTCGATTGTGGAGGTGCTAGCTTAATGGACCTGACGCATTCTGTCTTGCCCATACAATCTTCTTGTTCAGTTGTGATGCAAGCGTCTTTTGGTCTTTTGATCCATCGTCAGTTTGAGCCTTCGATTTGAATCAGCCAAAGCACTGGCAGCACCATAAAATGAGCATTTGATGGTCCAGAGGGCGGACACTTGCGAGATTTCTCCACGGAGGGAGGCATCCATTTCAGCCAGGTCTTGGGGCTTAGGAGGAACTTGCATGTTAATGTTCCTTCTTGTCCTGAAATCGTGATCATCTCTAATTGATAATAATCACAAGACACGCATTTCCAAGACTGTATTAAATATCCTTATAACCACAGAAATATCCAGCAACCCTCAATAACTACACCTACATCATTTAACGAACCCCGTTTAAATTGCCTTCATCTAAAATCGCGAAAAAGAATTTAATTGATAATAATCACAAGACATGCATTTCCAAGACTGTATTAAATATCCTTATACCCACAGAAATATCCTGCAACCCTCAAGAACTACCCCTACCTCATTTGACGAACCACGTTTAAATTGCCTCAATCTAAAATCGCAAAAAAATTAATTTCATAATAATCACAAGACACGCATTTCCAAGACTGTATTAAATATCCTTATAACCACAGAAATATCCAGCATCCCTCAAGACCTACCCATACCTTATTTAACGAACCCCGTTTAGATTGCCTTTATCTAAAATTTCCAAAAAATGTTCAAATTGATAATAATCACAAGACACGTATTTCCAAGACTATATTAAATATTCTTATAACCACAGAAATATCCAACAACCCTCAAAAACTACCCCCACCACATTTAACGAACCCCGTTTAGATTGCCTTCATCTAAAATCGCCAAAAAATGTTCAAATTGATAATAATCACAAGACACGCATTTCCAATACTGTATTAAATATCCTTATAACCACAGAAATATCCAGCAGCCCTCAAGACCTACCCCTACCAAATTTAACGAACCACATCTCGACTGCCTTTATGTAAAATAGTAGGGGTAGTTCCTGAGGGTTGTTCGATATTTTTGTGGTTATAAGGATATTTGATACGTTCTTGTAAATGCGCGTCTTGTGATTATTATCAATTAAATTTTTTTTCTTTGCGATTTTAGATTAATGCAGTCGAGACGGGGTTCGTAAAATGCTGTAGGGGTAGCTCTTGAGAGTTGTTGGCTATTTCTGTGATTATAAGGATATTTAATATAGTCTTGGAAATGCGTGTCTTGTGATTATTATGAATTAAAGTTTTTCTTGACGATTTTAGATGAAGGCAGTCGAGACGGGGTTCGTTAAATGAGGTAGGGGTATTTTTTAGGGTTGTTGGATATTTCTGTGGTTCTAAGGATATTCAATACAGTTGAAAATTTACCTGTCGCCGAAAAAAAAATCATCTTTTGAGACTTGAAAATTCAAACGTTTGGTTGACAATGCAAATTCTAAATTTTTTTAGTCCATTCCCATATTATTCTCCAGGGCAAAATATGAAACTCGCATTCGGGAGAGTTATAATTTAACATCATTCATTAAAAGTGGTTTCACGCATAGAAGCTGATCCCGGTGTACCTGGTCATGCACCAGGTTGATAAATGCATCGTCTACAGGAATTCTCTCAAAATTTAAACTTCGATGAAAAAAATATCAACTACAGATGTAGTTACGATGACCTTGATGTACCTCGTCATGCACCAGGTTGATAAATGCATCGTCTACAGGAATTCTCTCAAAATTTAAACTTCGATGACAAAAATATCAACTTCAGATGTAGTTACGATGACCTTGATGTGACTCGTCATGCACCAGGTTGATAAATGCATCGTCTACAGGAATACTCTCAAAATTTAAACTTCGATGATAAAAATATCAACTTCAAATGTAGTTACGATGACCTTGGTGTACCTAGTCATACACCAGGTTGATAAATACATCCTCTACAGGAATTCTCTCAAAATTTAAACTTCGATTATAAAAATATCAACTTCAGATGCAGTTATGATGACCCCAGTGTACCTGGTCATGCACCAGGTTGCTAAATGCATCGTCTACAGGAGTTCTCTCAAAATTTAAACTTTGATGATAAAAATATCAACATCAGATGTAGTTACAATGAACCCGGTATACCTGGTCATGCCCCAGGTTGATAAATGCATCGTCTACAGGAATTCTCTCAAAATTTAAACTTCGATGGAAAAAATATCAACTACAGATGTAGTTACGATGACCTTGGTGTATCTGGTCATGCACCAGGTTGATAAATGCATCGTCTACAGGAATTCTCTCAAAAATTAAAAACTTCGATGATAAAAATATCAACTTCAGATGTAGTTACGATGACCTTGGTGTACCTGTTCGTGCACCAGGTTGATAAATGCATCCTCTACAGGAATTCTCTCAAATTTTAAACTTCCATTATAAAAATATCAACTTCAGATGCAGTTATGAAGACCCCGGTGTACCTGGTCATGCACCAGGTTGCTCAATGCATCGTCTACAGGAATTCTCTCAAAATTTAAACTTCGATGATAAAAATATCAACATCAGATGTAGTTACAATGACCCCGGTATACCCGGTCATGCCCCAGGTTGATAAATGCATCGTCTACAGGAATTCTCTCAAAATTTAAACTTCGATGATAAAAATATCAACGTCAGATGTAGTTACGATGACCCCGGTGTACCTGGTCGTGCACCAGGTTAATAATTGCATCGTCTACAGGAATTCTCTCAAAATTTAAACTGGATGATAAAAATATCAACTTCGGATGTAGTTGCGATGACCTTGGTGTACCTGGTCATGCACCAGGTTGATAAATGCATCGTCTACAGGAATTCTCTCAAAATTTAAACTTCGATGATAAGTCATAGCACTAAACAGAGCATTCAGTGCTCTACTATTAAAACTTGCAGCTTTGATCTTGGTATCATCCCACGTTGCTAGTGGCTCTTCAAGTTTCTTCCAACTTACTTCAACAGCAATCCATACTTTCTCATCTAAAGACTGCAAAAAAACTCTCATGTATACTTTTCTGAATGCATAGTTAGTGTCATCAAATAAAAGATGTATGATTAATGACTGTCCTCTATCCATGACAAACAGGGGTCAATGGATCACACAGTAACGATTAAACCTAATCAGAGTGTGCCTGCTCTGATACCACTTGATAGGCCACAAACTGAATGACCCCTTGTGATTAAACCAATTAATTAATTAGCCAAGTTATTAATTAATCAATTTATCATGCAATTGCGTAGAAGCATAAACAAATCACCAAAAACTAAATATGCAGCGGAAATTAAATGACACGGTGATTTGTTTACGAATGGGGAAAAACCTCGCGGCAAAAACCCCACCGGGTGATTTTCAGGTCACCACTCCCGAAACTCCACTATTATCAAATCAAGCGGTTACAAGTAAAGGAATCCCAAGTACCTTACCAACCTACAGTTGAACCCTTACCCCAATACCCAATTGGACTTGATCTGTAGTGACAGTCTCCACTTTTGATGCACGGCTCCCAAGTACGTGACTAACCAATGCGCGGATCCAAGTACGCGACTTCAGAACACCAACTTGAGAAAGAATGGTTGGCTGCAAAGTTCTTCAGTTCATCTACGTGATGAATAGCAGGAAGATGCTTGGTCACAAAACCCTATGGTGCAAATACACAGCAACTTCTTGATGGAAGATGGACTAGGTCAAGAACCTTGTCTGTTGAGCACAATTTGCATAAACAGAGATTGCTCAATGATAATACAACTTGTGTCTACCAAAACGGCTCTTAAAATAATCCTTTTATATGTTTAGGGTTAGAAGAAAAGAAGGCCCAAAAACATATTCACGGATCCCAAGAAAATCAGATTGGAAATCTGACTTTTTAAATCTCGACAGATAGCAGGTGTCGAGGTAGCTGTCGAGAGGTGTCGAGATTTAAAAACTGTGCACTTCAACTTGCTTTCTCTTGGATAGACTTGATGACTTCAACACTTGATCTTGAAACCTTGTTTCTTGAAGTATTAAAAACACCTAGAACTACCCAATTACAAGTAGAGTGCGTTTTGTCAAAGGATTAGCCAATTTACATGAATAAGTGACATATGTTCTTAACAAGTGAAAACATATATGCCCTAACAAATAGTAATATTGTCATAAAATAATTTCATCAGTTGCATTTTTAATCAAAACATTAATTTTCTATAAAAAAAAGACGAATTTTCTACCAAATAAATATATTTTCTACCAAAAAGTGAAAATTTAAACCAACAGGATTAATTTTTTATTGAAAATACGATTTTTTAAGAAAATGCATGAATTTTCAATCAAATATTTGAATTTTTTACCAAATTGTTGAATTTTTAAGCCAAACAGACGAATTTTCTACAAAATAGTAGAATTTTCAACCTGAAAATAATAATTTTCACCAAAAAGTATTTTATTTTTAAATAAAAAACGAATTAACATAACCAAAAGCGACGACATTTTACCGAAATACTTCAATCCTCAGCTAAAACAGAGTAATTTTCAACCATACATTTGCATTTTTAACTAAAAAAGTTGATTTTCTACTAAAAAATACGAATTTTCTACCAAATAGTTACAATTTAATCCAAGAACATTATTTTTCTATCAAAAAGACGATTTTTAAAGAAAATACATACATTTTCAATAAAATATTAGAATTTTAACAAATTTTTGAATTTTCAACCTGAAAATACTAATTTTCACCAAAAAATGTAACACTTCATATATAAACCAAAAAATACTTTAATTTAAAATAAAAAGCAGTTGAATATAACCAAAAAAAAAACAACGAATTTCTAACAAAATACTTGAATCCTAAACTAAAACAGAATAATTTTAAACCATGCAGCTGCAATTTTATTCAAAAAATCGATTTTTTTACCAAAAAAGACGAATTTTCTACCAAATACATATATTTACTGCTAAACATTTAATATTTAAACCAGTAGGATTAATTTTCCATTAAAAAGACGATTTTTAAAGAAAATACATGAATTTTCAACCAAATAGTTAAATTTTCAGTTAAAAAAATGAATTTTCAATAAAAAGAAAACAAATTTTCTAAAAGACTGTTGAATTTTCAAGCCAAAGAGACGAATTTTCTACAAAGCTTTTTCAACCTGGAAATACTAATTTTTAACAAAAAATATAATAGTTTATATTTAAACCAGAAAATACGTTAATTTGAAATAAAACTCAGTTAAATATAGAAAAAAAAACGAATTTTCAACCTGAAAATATTACTTTTCACAAAAAAATGTAACACTTGATATTTAAACGAAAAAATATTTTAATTTTAAATAAAAAAGCTGAATATAAAAAAAAACGAATTTCCAACAAAATACTTGAATCCTTACCTCAAACAGATTAATTTTCAACCATAAAGTTGCATTTTTAACCAAAAATGTGATTTTCTAGCAAAAAATACGAATTGTCTACCAAATATTTAACAGAATAGTTGCATTTTCAACAAAATAATTAAATTTTCAAGATAAAAATTAAATTTTCTACCGAAAGAGACGATATTTTGAGAAAATACATAAATTTTCAATTATAAAAGATAAATTTTCAACAAAAAAGTTGAATTTTTAAGTAAAAAAGTCAATTTTCTAACAAAAACGTAATATTGGTTAAAGTTCCAGGTAAAAACTTAATTTTTAATGAAAAATGAAACGAATGTTCAACATAATAGTTAAATTTGAAACCAAATTCTAGATGAATCTTTAAACAAAAAAATGAATTTTTGACTGAAAAAGATGAATTTAACATAATAGTTCCATTTTCAACAAAATAATTAAATTTTCAATAAAAAAATTAAATTTCCAACAAAATATTTGAATTTTCTACCAAAAGAAACGATTTTTTAACCAAATGAATCAATTTTCAACCAAAAAGTTGAGTTTTTAAGTAAAAAAGATGAATTTTCAAACAAAGACGTAATATTGGTTAAAGTTTCAGGTAAAAACTTGATTTTAATAAAAAATGAAACGAATTTTTAACAAAATAGTTTAATTTACAACCAACTAAGAGATCAATCTTTAAACAAAAAATGAACTTTTGACTGAAAAGGATGAATTTAAGAGAATAGTTGCATTTTGAAGAAAATAATTAAATTTCCAAAAATAATTAAATGTTCTAGCAATAGAAACGAATTTTTAACAAAATAAATCAATTTTCAAACAAAAAGTTGAATCTTTAAGTAAAAAAGATCATATTTCAACCAAAAACGTAATATTGGTTAAAGTTCCAGGTAAAAACTTGATTTGTAATCAAAAACGAATTTTTGTCTAAAAAAGATGAATTTAACAGAATAGTTGCATTTTCAACAAAATAGTTGCATTTCCAACAAAATAATTAAATTTCCAACAAATGAATTAAATTTTCTACCGAAAGAGACGATATTTTGACAAAATACATACATTTTCAACTATAGAAGATAAATTCTCAACTAAAAAGTTGAATTTTTAAGTAAAAAAGATAAATTTTCAACAAAAAATGTAATATTAGATAAACTTTAGTTGAAACCCTAATTTTTAATAAAAAAGGAAACGAATTTTCAACAAAACAGTTAAAAATTACAATCAAATAAGAGATAAATCTTTAAACAAAAAATTAATTTTTGACCGAAAAAGATTAATTTAACCAAACAGTTGCATTTAAAAAAAAATAGTTAAATTTCCAACAAAATAATTAAATTTTCTACCGAAAGAGACGAATTTCTAACCAAATATATCAATTTTCAACTATACAATAATATATTTTTTTTCAGCTGAAGATGAAAATCTTTCTAGAAAGTTCTTTTTGAATTAATAGAAACAAATAAGAAAATCCAACAATTTTTAGTTGAAAGTTCATTCTTATTGAAAATTCAACTATTTTGGTAAGAAAATTCAACTATTTCGATGAAAATTAACTTTTCTGTTGAAAATGAATGTTTTCTGGTTGAAGATTCAACCGTTGAATAGAAAATTTTTTTGAATAATAAATTCAACAATTTCATAGAAAATTCAACTATTTGGTTATTAACTTTTTTCTTGAATTCTTCGGGTTGAAAAATTTAATTGTTTTGTAGAACATTCATCTTTTGGGTTTTAAGCTCAATCTACTTTGGTAAAACTAATATTTATTGGTTACAAATGCAACTGGTTAAAAATTAACCTGTTTCGGTTACGGATTTAACTATTTTGTTGGAAATTCGTCTTTATTGGATAAATTCAACTGCTCTTTATTTTATATTAAAATATTTATTGGTTGAAATATCAACAATTACATTTTTCGTTCAAAATTCATCTCTTTCATTGAAAATTTTATTGTTTTGTTGAAAATTAATTGGTCCAACTGAAAATTTAATCATTCCCTTTTTGGTTAAAAATTGATCCCTTTTTGTTCAAAATTTGTATTTTTTTGAAGAAAATCCACCTTCTTTCTTGATTGATAATCCAACAATTTTGTTAAAAGGTTATACTTTTTTGTTAAAAATTCCACTTTTTTGTTGAAAACTCGCCTTTTTCTGATTAAAATTGAACTATTCTTGTAGGTTGTAGGAAATTCAACTATTTGCTTGACAATTTAACTATTTTATTGGGAATCAACTTTTTTGTTGAAAATTTTACAGCTTGGTGAAAAATTCAAAAATTTTATAAAAAATCAACTATTTGCTTGAAAATTAAGTTTTTTGTTGTTGTTTTTGTTTTCTTTCTAATTTAAAATTTGATTATTCCATTCTTTGTTGAAAATTTATTAAAATAGATTTCTTTTCGATCTTAATTTAAAAAAATCGAAATTATTATTATTTTGGATGGAAATTCAACTTTTGGTTGGAAATTTAATTATTTTGTTGCAAATTCAACAATTTTTTAAAACTATTTTTGGTACAAAATTCAACTGTTTTGTTAAAAATTGAACTATTTGGTTGTAAATTAATTTTTCTGACTGAAAACTTCATTGTTCCATTTTTTTGCAAAAGTTTGATCTTTTTTTTGTTAAAAATTCAACTATTTTGTTGAAAGTTCTTATTTTTCGGTAGAAAGTGTAATTACTGTCTCTTATACCTTCACACTAGGGGGTCTGAAAAAAATGGCTTAAACAATTTAAGTTATTTTTAAGTTTAATTTTTTAGACATTAAACTTTTCAAAAGTTTATTCATTTTTTATATATTTATTTTTTATATATTTATTTATATATTTATTTATTTATATTTAAAATAACTTCAGTTCAGGGACTAAATAATATTTTTAAAGTATTGAAAATGAACTTAAATTTTTATTTAAACTATTATTCATAAATTTTTAGGCAATAAAGAAAAAATTTATTATTCAAAATTTTAAATTTTTGAGCCAAAAAGACGAGGTTTTTACAAAAGAATTGAATTTTTAACTAAATAGTCGAGTTTTTGACCAAATTGTTGAATTTTCAAGACAAAAAGACAAATTTTTTAGACAAAGTTGAATTATCGAGAATTATATGAGATTTCGATAAGAAAAATTAATTTTTTATAAAAAAAAGACGAATTTAAAACAAAATACGTAAATTTATAAATAAATAATTGAATTTTCAACCAAGAAGATACATTTTTAACCAAAAATAAAATAGGTAAATTTTAATTTAAAAAAATTCATTTTCTACAAAATAGTTGAATTTTTAAGCAAAGACTTGAATTTTGAAACTCAAAAATGTAATTTTAACCAAAAATGGAATAGTTAACTTTTTATTTCAAAAATTAATTTAAAAAAAAACGAATTTTTTTACAAAATAGTTGAATTTTCAAGACAAAAAGACAATCAAACAAAATATAAATGGTTTACCAAAAATACATCAATTTCTAACCAAAAATGGAAAAGTTAAATTTTGGTTTAAAAAAAGTTGATTTCTTCACCAAATTGTTGAATTTTTTAATTTCCTAAAAATAAATTTCCTATCTAGAAAATGATTTTTTACTAAAAAAGACGAATTTTAAAGAAAATACGTAAGTTTATAAATAAATAATTGAATTTTCAACCAAGAGGATTAATTTTCTAGCAAAAATACAAATTTAAACAAATAACGTACATTTTGAACCAAATATTTGAATTTTGTAACTCAAAAATCAATTTTTGACCAAAAATGGAATAGTTAAATTTTCATTGAAAATAATTGATTTAAAAAAACTAATTTTCTACAAAACAGTTGAATTTTCAACCATAAATATAAATTTTCTACTAAAAAAGACGAATTTTCAACCAAATAGTTTAATTTTTCAAACTAAAAATATTCATTTTTAACAAAAAATGGAATAATTAAATTTTCACTTGAAAGAATTAATTTTCTACAAAATAGGTGAATTTTTAACCAAATAATTGAATTTTCAACCATGAACTTTTTATTGATAATTTAACTATTCCAATTGAAGATTCATAATTTTAGTTAAAAATGTATCTGGTTGGTTGACAGTTTAACTATTTTTTCTTTGGTTTTTAGTTGAAAATTTATGTAATTAGTGAAAAATTATTTTTTTATATAGAAAATAAATCTTCTACGTTAAATATTCTCTTTCCAGTTGAAAATTTAACTATTTTGTAAAAAATTCGTTTTTTTGGTAGGTAGAAAATTCCAGTATTTGTTTAAAAATGTTACTGTTGAAATTAATTTTTTCAATTGGAAATTTAACTATTCTAGTTGAAGATTCATCCTTTTAGTAAAAAATCTATCTACATGATTGAATGTTTGACTACTTTTTTGGTTAAAAATGTATCTTTTTGTTAGTTGAAAATTGAATTATTTCGTTGAAAATTCTTGTTTTCTTTTTTGGTAGGTAGAAAATTCCAGTATTTGATTGAATACTCCGCTATTTTCTTTAACAAATTTAATTATTTTGTTGAAAATTCAAGTCTTTTGTTCAAAACTGAACTTGTTTGGCCGAAAATAAATTTTTTCAGTTAAAAATTTAACTACATTTTGTTGTTGTTGAAATTGTATATTTTATTAGTGAAATTAAAATTTTGTTAGTGAAAAATTCTTTTTTCAGAAAAATAATCTTTTTGGTTGAAAATTCAATTATTTTGTTGAAAAGTCATATTTTTAGTTGAAAAATCATCTTATTTATTGAAAATTCAACTGTTTCATTTTCTCTTGAATAAAAATGCAACTATTTGGTTGAAGATTCAACCATTTTTTTTTAAAGTCATCCTTTTTGGTTAAAAATTCAACTGTTTTGTTGAAAATTCGTATTTTTGGGTTAAAAATTCAAAGTATCTTCGTAGGAAATTGACTTCTTTTTTAAAACTCATATTTTGCTCTTGAAGAGTCAAACTAAAATATTTTTTGGATGAAAATCCAACTATTAAAATTTTTTTTTTTATTTAAAAATTCACCTGTTTTGGCAGAAATTTCATCTTTCTTAGATAAAAATGCACCTATTTGATTCA
The DNA here is from genome assembly GCA_011634705.1 of Andricus grossulariae. Classification (NCBI taxonomy): domain Eukaryota; kingdom Metazoa; phylum Arthropoda; class Insecta; order Hymenoptera; family Cynipidae; genus Andricus; species Andricus grossulariae. Next base: position 191,694,658 of record JAABKJ010075445.1, on the reverse strand, counting down.
AAATTAATCTTCTTTTGAGGATTCAACTATTTTGTTTGAAAATTTTGTCTTAAAGTTTTTTTGGACCACTTTGTTAAGAAATAATTTTTTTATCATCGAATTAAATTTTTAGTTGAAAATACATCTCGTTGGTTAAAAATTTAACTATTTTATTGAAAAACATTTTTTTTTTGCTGAAAGTTTATATTTTCTGCTCGAAACTTCAATTTTGTTCACAGAAAAGTCCTCCTTTGGCTTGAAGATTCAACAATTTTATTTTGAATTTTAAATTATAGAATTAGGAAAGTGAAAAAAGTAACTTTTTTGGTAATTCCAAGTTACTTTATCTAGCAACTGTAACTAGTTATAGTAAGAAGTAACGTTACTGTAACTACCTACCTTTTTTCGGTAATTGACGTAACTTTAACTAGTTATTCAAAAAAAGTAACTCACTCAACACTGGTTGATAATTAGATAAATTAGGTTTAGTTTCGGGTAAGTTACTTCCTTTTTAGTAACTAGTTATAGCGAAAGTAACTAGTTACTCAGCGAAAAAAGGTGACTAGTTACAGTTACGTTACTTGTAACAGAAATTAGTTACAATTACTAAATAAAGTAACTTTATGTTACCTATAATGCTACTTTTTCACTTCCTTGATTTTTTAATTTGAAAATTATAATAACTGAGACAATAATTCATAAAAATTTAATTAAAAAAAAAAATAGGCATGAGTTAAGGTAAACAAAAAAAACAATATATTTCGGCCAGTGAAAGATTTTACAGTCACATTTTTTAACCATACAGTTGTATTTTCAACGAAAAGAGATGAAATTTTTTTACCCTAATAAATAAATTTTCAAACCAAAAAGAACACTTTTTGAATTTTCAAGCTAAAAAGATGAATTTTTAACAAAAAAGTTCCTTTTCAGTCAAAGAGTTGAACTTTCTTCCAAAAATTAAAACTTCAATAAAATACATGAATTTTCAACCAAATGCTCGAAGTTTTATAACAAAAATATTCATTTTCAAACAAAAAAGACGAATTTTTAACAAAAAAGTTAAATTCTTAACAAAGAAGTTAATTTTCAACCAAACAGTTGAATTTTTAACGAAATAGTCGAAGTTTTATAAGAAAAATATTAATTTTTGAACCAAAAAGTCGAATTGTCAACAAAAGAGTTAAATTTTTTATAAAGAAGTTAATTTTTAACCAAATAGTTGAATTTTCCACAAAGAAAAAGACTAATTTGAAAGAAAATAGTTAAATTTCCAGGCAAAGTGATAAATTTTCAACTGAAATTAGGAATCTTTTACCAAACAACTGATTTTTTAACAGGTCAGTTCAACTTTCAACCAAGTAGTTAAATTTTTAATCAGAAGAGACGAAATTATAAAAAAATAACTAAACCCTCTACAGAGATTTTTTTACCAAAAGAGATGAATTTTTAAACCAAAGACAACACTTTTCAACCAAACATTTGAATTTGCAAACTAAAAATATGATTTATAAACCAAAATTTTTCTTATTTTTCAATCAGCTAGTTAAAGTTTTTATCAAAATAGTTAAATTAAAAAACTACCAAATAGTTGAATTTTCAACAAAACAGTTAAATTTTTCACACAAAACAAAAATTCGAATTTTCGACAAAATAATTCAATTTTTAACAAAATAAATTTTCAAACTACAAAGATAAATTTTTAAATATGAATCGAACAATTAAATTCTTTGTTGAAAATTATTTTTCAAACAAAAATAAACGTATTTAAAAAAAATAGTTAAATTTTGCACCAAAACAGTCCAATTTTCAACAAAACAGTTAAATTTTTCACCAAAAAAGATTATTATCGAACGAAAAACTGAATTTTTTATTTCAAAAATGAATTTTCAAAAAATGAGTTAAATTTTCAGTTGAAAAAAAACAACATTTTTAACAAAAAAAAAAAAACTTAAAATTATATTTTAGTATCACTTAAAATTATTGGTTAGAAAATTTATTAAGTTTCATGCTTAAATTAGGTTTTCAAGCTAAAACTCAAATATTTTAGAATAGAGTTTACTTTGCAATCCGAAAAGGAGAATTTTCGACAGAAAAATTAATTTTCAAGCAAAAAAAAATGATTTTTCAATCAAATATTTGAATTCTCAACAACAAAAATTTATTTAAGCCAAAAAGACCAAATTTAAACAAAACAGATAAATTTTCCACTAAAACGCTGACTTTTTAACAGAATATTTAAATTTTCCAAAAAATACCTAAATTTTCAGCAAAATAGTAGAATTTTTTAACTAAACAATTGAATCGTAAATTTTTAATTTAAAATAAATAATTTTCAACAAAATAGACGAATTTCCTACCTAACAGCTGAATTTTCATTTTATAAAGGGCAAATTTTCAACCAAAAATGGAAAATCTAGATTTTCAGATAAAAAATTAATTTTTCACAACAAAAAAAAAGAATTTGCAACTGAATAGTTAAATTTTTCAAATAGTTAAATTTTTAAGCAAATATTTTCATTTTTTACCAAAGTAGTTTAATTTTTTACCAAATTGTTGAATCCTGTCAAAAAGTCGAATTTTCAACAAAATAGTAGAATTTTTAATTAAATTATTGAATCGTTAAATTTTTATTTAAAGGAAATAATTTTCAACAAAATAGATGAATTTTCTACCAAAGTAGTTAAATTTTGAACCAAAAATATCAATTTTCAACAAAAAAATTCGTTTGCAGCCAAATAGTTTAATTTTCTACCAAATCGTTGAAAATTCTTGAAAAACAAATTTTTGGAAAAACAAAATACATGAATTTTTAACTAAATATTGGAAATTTTAATTAAAACGATAAACTTCCAACGAAAAATGAAATAGTTAACTTTTCATCGAAATTGAAAATTAAAAATGTGTCCTTTGAAATAAAATAGATAAAAATTAAATTATTTGAAATTGATGATTGATAAGTAGTTCAATTTTGAAAAATATAATTGACAATGTGAAATCTTCATTTTTTAAACGATTTGAATTCACATGAAATAGTAAAAATTTTAAAGAGTTTGGGTGAGAAAAAAGTTATATTTATAAAAAAAGTCACAATACTTGGTAACTAAAAATGTTTTCAGGCTGAAATGAATTTTAAATTCATTTGATTTTTCATGTTTTCCATTTGAAGTACTTATTTAATCGCTTCGAATTGAAAATGATTTAAATTCAAAAGTTTTCAGTTTCAAATTATTCAATTTCAAAGGTTTTTATTCAGAAATTATACAATTTTATTTTTTATTTGAACTAAAAACAATTTAGTTTCGAAATTATTCATTTAAAAGAAATTGTTCAATTTTGAACGCTTCAGATTTTTAATTATACAGTTTCAACTCCTTCCTATGACATTGTCCAATTAACAAAAATTTGGTCCTCAATTATAAATTGTGCGAGTATCTTATTTGAAATTTTTCAATTTCAAACACCTTTAATTTGAAATTATGCAATTTTATACAAGTTCGTTTAGAAATTATACAAGTTTAATTAATTTACATTCAATTTGAAATATTTTGCTTTTTAAATTCTCATCAGAGTTGCTCACTCAAAAATGAGCTACAAATTTGTTATAAATTATTTTTTGATAGGATTCGTGGTTTTTGTTTCATTCGTAAAAAACATTAAAAATTTAATTTTTGGACAAACAACAAAAAATTAATAAACAAAAGTTGTTCATCCAAAAAGAATCTTAAAGTGTGTTATTGATAATTTTTATATAGAAAAAGTAAATTTTCTTTTAACCGTAAAAAATATTAAAAATGAAAAAAGTAAACCCTTGGGAAAAAGACATGAGAGACAACTAAAAAGTGAAAAGAAAAAAGTTGTTCAACCAAAAAAGATCTAAAAGCTTGTTTTCTACTCTTGTTAGGAAAATATATTATGAAGAAAAAATTAACTTTTTGGAAAAAGGACACAAGCTATAATAACATTTTATTTGACAAAAATTTTCTTCTTAATTATATGTACAAAATTTTCTCAAAACCACTTTACGCTAGGATGCGTATTTTAGTTTGAATTGTGAAAAATAACATTGAAAATGATCAAATTTAATTTATAGAAAAACGGCACAAGTTGCAATAAAAAATTTAATAACAAAATTGTTTTTTTCTTATAGTATGCGCACTTTTTTAATCATGAAAACAAGACAATGTAATAATAATCTGTTTAATTTATTATGTTTTTCACATTAATTAGGTATTACATCACTATAATTGAAAATTTGACAAAAAGTTTACAATTTTTGAAAAAACCGCTACTTTCTTACTCTATTCTAGGAGAAAATTGCTAAAAACAAAAATAAATTGTTTAACCAATTTATTTAAACATCTTATTATTAGCATAAAGTAGTATTTTATTTGTTAGAAACAAGCTGCATTTCAAAAAACGCAAAAAACTGGTAATTAGAGCCAAAAAGTCGCAAAACTCAATTTTTCACTTATGGGATTTTTCTGGGACTCTATAAAAGAGCCTGATGGGGATGATATTCAAAAAGTAATATTTTATTCGAACCCTTTGTTTATAATTATTTATTTTAAAAAATTATGTCACAAAGATTTATCAAAATTTTTAATCAAGTTTTAAAAATTAAAAAATTATTTTAAAAAAATGCATTTATACTATTATCTCACTCTAATTAAAAAGTGGCCCATAGCTGGAAAATTGTAGAAATAACTGAAGTTATCTCGCATTATTGAAGGAAAAATTACTTGTTGAAACAATTATTTCTGTTAAAATTAATTAATTATTGTCTCGAAAAAAACCACGAATTTTCAACTTTATTATTATTGAAAATATGATAAAATTACATTATATTATATTATAATTGTCTATATAATACTATATAATAATATTGTCAATATAATACACAACCAATTAATATATATTTTATATATAATAATAAATATTATGTATATATAATATAATTATATAATCTTCACTTTTTATAATTTTTCAATCGAAAAGAATGATTTTCTACCAAAAAAGATGATATAAAATATAACTTTATTTATATAATATAATATAGTTTTTAATTTAAATTTTTAAGTTTTTTTAACTTGAGACATCGAAATATCTCAAAAAATACTCATCCTATGAAAAAATATGCGTAATAAAAACTTTTTATTTTCGAGGGGGAAAAGCGACTTTGAACAAATTTACCCCACCCCCAATTTTTTATCACAGATTCTGATCCTCCCTCAGGAAATACGTAAGTTTTTTCGAAAAAATTTTTTCGATTCGCGAAAAAAAAATAAAATAAAATAACCCACCTCCTGCCTTCTAGGGCGGGGGGTACATTTGTTCAAAGTCGCTTTTCCCTCTCGAAGACAAAAAGTTTTCATTACGGACATTTTCTTCATGGGATGCGTATTTTTTTTAGATATTTCGATGTCTCAAGTTAAAAAAAATACCCAGTATATATATATATAATGAATATTATTTATATATATATATATTCGTTCGATTAAAAAATTTTTATCATGTTCAACTAAAGAGATGAATCTTTAACTACAATGTTAGAATATACAATTGAAATAATTACATTTTGAGTTTGAAATAAATTAATTTTCTGTTGAAGAAAAAACGAATTTTTAATAAAATAGCTCATTATTCAACCAAAGAGATAAATTTTCAATTGAAATGATGAATCTTGAACCAACAAAAATTAATGTTTAAGAACAGAGTTTAACTTTCAACTCGCAAAATACAATTTGTATTCGAAAAAAAGGTGAATTTTAAACGAAAAATGAAGTCGTTGTTATCCTAACCAAAAAAAAAATTAATTTCTAAACAGAAACAGTTGAATTTACCCAAAAAAAGAACTACTTTTCGACATGAGTTTAATGTTCAACTTACTAGTATATTCTGCACCTAGGGGGAGAAAAAGTGCCTCTCCTCCTTGACGCATACGATATTTTTTATAACAAATAAATTATTTCAGACATTTTTCGAAAAACAGTCATGATTTGAGTTCATATTAGATTCTGAATAAAGAAGCATGAAATTTATGTTAACTTATTCCAAATTATCAAAAATTTAATAAAAATATGTCTGGATTCAATTTCAATATGTCTATAAATTTGCGGGAATTTATGGAAATTTTCGGTCATTTACGGTAATTTGAACGGTAAATATGGTATAATATAATACTTACCATAAATTACCCAAAATTCATTTTTGGAAATTGCCATTAATTTTCGGAAATTCGTTGTAATTTTACCGGTAAATATAGTAAATTACCATAAATTACCCAATATTCAATTTTAAAAATTTTCATAAATTTCTGGAAATTTATGAGAATTGTTGGTTATTTATGGTATTTTTACTGATAAATATGATAACTTACCATAAATTATCAAAAATTCATTTTTAAAAATTTCCATATATTTCTGGCAATTTGTGAAAATTTTCGGTAATTCATGGTAATTTTACTGGTAAATATATTAACTTGCCATAAATTACACAATATTCATTCATAAAAATTTCCGGAAAGGTATGCAAATTTTCGGTTATTTATGATCATTTTACAGGTAAATATGGTAACTGAACATAAATTATCTAAAATTCATTTTTTCTTAATTTCCTGAAATTCCTGAAAATTTTTGGTCATTTATAATAATTTCACCGGTAAACATGGTAACTTTCCATAAATAATAGCAAAATTCTATTATCTGCAACCAAGATTTCGTCACAGTTTTTACATTGAGTGAACTGATGATTGCAAAATGCGAGCTCACAGATGTATAATTTCCATTATTTGTAGAAAATTAATTTTTTTTTTAAATTTATCTTCTTGTTTTAAAATCCATATTTTTTAGTAGAAATCAATCTTTTTGGTCAAAAATTCAATTGTTTCAGTCAAATATTTACAATTTTATTTGAAAATTCATTACTTTGTTAAAAAATATAATTGTTTTTTCAAAGTTAGTTTTTTTTGTTGAAAGTAATTTCATTAACTGAAGATTTAACTTATTCCAATTGACAATTCCTTATTTGTAGTTGAAAATTCATCTGTTTGGTTAAACGTTAATTTTTAAATTCAAAATTTAATTATGTATTTAAATGTTCGTTGACAATTTATCTGTTTTTAGTGAAAATTAATTTTTTTGTTTGAAAATTCAACTATTTCAGTTGAAGATTCATTGTTTTAATTTAAAACTCTTATGTTTGGTTTAAAATTAATTTTTTTTAACTAAAAATATTACTGTTCCATTTTCGGTTGAAAATTTTTATTTTTTTAGTCAAAAATTCAACTATTTGGTTTAAAATTTTTCTTTAAATACAAATTCAACTATTTTATTAAAAATGAATGTATTTTGTTGAAAAATTGTATTTTTCGGTAGAAAATTAATCTTATTTTTTAAAAATTGATCTTTTTAATTGAAAATTCAAGTGTTCCACTTAAATATTAATTATTTTAGTTGAAAATTAATCTTTTTGGTACAAATTAATCTTTTTGGTCAAAAATTAAAATGTTCCACTCAAATATTTACAATTTTATTAGAAAATTCATCACTTTGTTAAAAAATATAATTTTTTTTTCAAAGTTAGTTTTTTTTTGTTGAAAGTAATTTGATTAACTGAAGATTTAACTTCTTCCAATTGAAAATTTCTTAGTTGTTGTTGAAAATTCATCTGTTTGGTTAAACGTTAATTTTTAAATTCCCAATTTAATTATGTATTTAATTTTTGGTTGACAATTCATCTTTTTTTTAGCGAAAATTAATTTTTTTGTTTGAAAATTCGTCTATTTCAGTTGAAGATTCTTTGTTTTAGTTGAAAACTCTTATGTTTGGTTTAAAATGAATTATTTTAACTAAAAATGTTACTATTCCATTTTCAGTTCAAAATGATTATTTTTTTAGTTAAAAATTCAACTATTTCGTTAAAAATTCATGTATTTTAATGAAAAATTGTATTTTTTGGTAGAAAATTAATCTTTTTATTTGAAAATTAATCTTCTTGTTTAAAAATTCATCTTTTTGATTGAAAATTAAAGTGTGCCACTTAAATATTAATTATTTTAGTTGAAAATTAATATTTTAGGCAGAAATTAATCTTTTCTTTGAATTCCGTGAATTCTGAGAATTCCTTGAATTCCGTGCATTCCTTGAATTCTGTTTATCCCTTGAATTCCATGATTCGTGAATTTTTTGAATTCCGTGAATTCTGTGAATTCCTTGAATTCCGTGAATTCCTTGAATCCTTTGAATTCCGTGAATTCATCGAATCCCGCGAATTCCGCGAATTCCTTGAAATTCGTGAGTACAAAATATTTTTAAATAATATATTGAACTGGAGAGTAATACTTACTAAACCTATATGCTGTTTGCCGTGTAAGTATGCGTACTCAAACCAGGTGCCGACTCAAAAAACGTAGTGGTTCTTTTAGACGACCAACGCTAGAGTGGTCGTTTTAGACGATCATTCCAAGAGAGGTTTTTTTTAACATTCAGTATGAAAAGATACTTTGCAAACGAACCATCCAACATGTTGACTATTTGGTAAAATTACTTGCTTATAATAATTAACTTCACAAGCTTACAATGTTTCATTCTTTCATGCATCTCTATGCATCAAATGCAAGTGATACTGAGCAATGGCAAAATTTGTTGCCAAGAAGATGAAAAATGAAATCGTAAAAATCGGCCATTTTTCTTCTCTTTGCCTTAACATAAACGTTAAAAAAAAACAGAAATTGAAAAATCGGCCACCATAATTCTCTTGAAAATTGAATGCTGAATTTTTCTAAAAAATATATACAAAGTCGATCATGAATTGTATTCCACAAAAGATCACGGAAAAAAATGGATGTTTGAACGTGAGATCTAGATGTTCAGGGTTAACATATTTTATGTTCAACTATAGGACAGCAATCTAGATGTTTGAAGTAAGTATCCGTAGATATTAAAAAGTGAGATGTTACTCTGTAACATCCGAACTGTTCAACTGAAATATCCGAAATAATAAATGGAAATTTATGATTATGTCAAATAACAGCTTATATTATATTTGAGGAGTTTTCTTATTTCTGAGCACTTAAGGAATTAATTGATAGCTTCTTCGTAATTTTAAAATTGAACTTGAATGTTCGTACATAAACGAAAAACATATACAGGGTATGAAAGGTATGAAATGTCGACTAGATGATACATTTAGTCTAGTTGAAGTTATGTTTAATATTTGTAATTCAAAATAAAGAATAAGAATCTGCCCGCTGCGCGGGCACATTCTCATCGCGCGCTTTGCGCGCGGCTCGCTTCGCTCGCAAGTTTAAGCGCGCCTAGTGCGCGCGACTGTTGGTTCTCGCGCTTCGCGCTCGATGATGTGTTTACCTCGCGCTACGCGCTCGGTCTTTGTATTTCGAACTAATAAAATAAATAATAAAATAATTTTGAACTAAAAAAATCCGTTTTTTATCAAAAATATAATAGTTGAAAATTAATTTTTTACAAAAAAAAAAAATATTTTCAACCAAAGTGATGAATTTTCAACCAAAATTATGAATCTGAAACTAGAATAGATGAATTTTAAAGCAAAAAGATTATTTAAAAAAATAGTATTTAACTTTCAACCAAGTAGTTTCATTTTCAAACAAGAAGATTAATTTTCTACCAAAAAGGCGATTTTCCAAAAAAAATAGATTAATTTTTAACGAAATTGTTTTTTCAACAAATTTCAAAAAATTTCAACTAAAAAAGACAAATATAATTAGAAAAAATTTTTTTTCTATATTCTTATACTTAAAATTTCTAACTTTTTGAGTAAAAATAATGAATTCTTAACCAACAGTTCAATTTTCAACCAAAAAGATTAATTTTTTTACTAAAAAAGACGATTTTTCAACAGAACACATGAATTTTCAACCAAATAGTTCAATTTTCAACGAAAAAAGATCAATTTTCAACAAAATAGTTTTTGAACTAATAAAATAAATAATAAAATAATTTTGAACTAAAAAAATCCGTTTTTTACCAAAAATATAATAGTTGAAAATTAATTTTTTACAAACAAAAAAAATATTTTCAACCAAAGTGATGAATTTTCAACCAAAATTATGAATCTGAAACTAGAATAGATGAATTTTAAAGCAAAAAGATTAATTAAAAAAATAGTATTTAACTTTCAACCAAGTAGTTTCATTTTCAAACAAGAAGATTAATTTTCTACCAAAAAGACGATTTTCCAAAAAAATAGATTAATTTTTAACGAAATTGTTCAATTTTCAACTAAAAAAGACAAATATAATTAGAAAAAAAAAAATATTCTATATTCTTATACTTAAAATTTCTAACTTTTCAAGTAAAAATATTCAATTCTTAACCAACAGTTCAATTTTCAAACAAAAAGATTAATTTTTTACTAAAAAAGACGATTTTTCAACAGAACACATGAATTTTCAATCAAATAGTTCAATTTTCAACTAAAAAAGATCAATTTTCAACAAAATAGTTTTTGAACTAATAAAATAAATAATAAAATAATTTTGAACGAAAAAAAATCCGTTTTTTACCAAAAATGTAATAGTCAAAAATTAATTTATTACTGAAAAACAAAAAAAATTTCAACGAAAGTGATGAATTTTCAACCAAAATGATGAATCTGAAACTGGAATAGATGAAGTTTAAACCAAAAAGATGAATTAAAAAAATTGTATTTAACTTTCAAGACTTGATTTGATTCGTTGTTTCGCTGAAAATTCTGCTCTCCGTATCTTCAATTTCTTCACGGAGTTCCATTTGCGTTGTCTCGATTTTTGTTTCAGCTTTTTTTATTCTGAACCGCATCTCGGTGTTATCCTTTCGCAGCTTGCGGTAGTATTTTTTCATTTCCTAATCGTTTTATCGAAATCTTTACTAAAAGATGACTTTTCTTTTTCTTTAGATGTCCTTTCGTCGCTTATCGTAGTCGGTTCTTCTTGCAGGTTTCGACGACTATTTTGAGGAATTATTTTAGGGATGGTGCTGATGTAACGGGATGTATTCGGTAGAGTGTAGTCTCCAGCTTCAATCGGTGGTAACATGAGCCCCACTGCCCCCTGTATCTGATGAATCGGCGTGACAAGTGTGCTTACGTTTGCCTCTTCATTCTCATCTTGGGTGTTGAATTCAAGTGGGTGCAATGGCTCATTGACATTATGACGCTTGCTGGGACGACCACGTGTGCGATGCATGATTTTTTTTAACGAATTTCAATAATCTTCTTTTCTGGGTCCCTGTTAGGGCGCCAGTGAAAGAGTTCGTTCTTTCTATATTTTATTTTAGCTAGACCTAAGTTCCGGTAAAATCAAATCAGACCCAATAAGGAGAAGATAAATTGAAGAATGCACTATTTAAAATTAAATTCATCTTTATTCAAACTAAGTTCTCCTTTTATAACAACGTTTACTTATCCTTTATGAGTCGTAGTGGTCACAAATCACGCAGTCTTTTTATATTTCGCAAAGGTACAATTGTGTGCAGGAGAGCAAATATTCTTATATTTAATAATACTGCAATCGCAAGTTTTTACCAATTTTCGTTGTATAACTTCTCGAAAATAAAACTGAACTCAAAATATTTCTACGGTAGCCTGGAAAGCATGCACTGCTTGGAATGAAAAAAGCATAACCAGTTTTCGGAGCCTGTTTCAGCGTACCTGGTGAAAAATAAAAACCAAAGGTCTGGAGCCTGTAAGAGCGTACCCAGGATGAACAAATAAAAGTAAAAAATGTCTGGAGCCTTATGCAGGGTACCCAGAAAATATGACCTGAAATGAACGTCTGGAGCCTATTACAGCGTACCCAGGATTAGAAACAATTAAAAAGAAAAAATCAAAATATGAAATCAAAAAAGAAAAAGAGATTCAGGAGTCTGGACGGCGAGCCCTGAGAAGCACAAGATTTCCGGAGTCTCTGACAGCGTACCCAGATCAAAAACTACGGACCTTTAACCTTCCAGAACGTGAAGCCTTACAGCTACTCGGATAGATGCAGACCATCAAATTGTTTTTCAAGCATATAATCGTATGTTGGAATGTCATCAGTTGTGAATGTGGTTGTAATTAGCAACGTATTTTTTAACTTAGTTGTCAACTGTTTGCAACGTTTTTGCCCAATTATGTTTGTCATAAATAAAACGGAGGTTATGTAGAGCAGAAAATCAAAGAATGCCATCCATTTTCACGCATCTTATTATTATAATGATTTTATTTTTATTCACGTACTATTTACACACAGTAAATGCCATTTGAATCAAATTGTATGCAATGATTTTATACAGACTCCTGATTTTTCATTTGATCAGAAAATTGCGCATCTGAATGATATAATTTTCAAGATCAGCTTGCTGTTTTGAAATGTTGAATGTTGAATGTTAATGTGGTAATGGGGATGTCTACTAGATTATTGAAAAGATGACAGGTATGATTCTTTTTAATTTAAATTTTGTTCGATTTTAGTCGAAGGTAGCTGAGATGGGGTTCGTGAAATATGATAGGTGTGGTTTCTTGGGTGTGTTGGTTATCAATTTGGGGATGGTGATATCTACTCGGCGTATTGGAAATGTGAATTATATGATTATTCCCAATTTGAAAACTTGTAGGCATTTTCAGTTGAAGAGAAATGGGATAGGGATCGTGAATTGTGCTAGGGGTACTTTTCTGATTGTTGAATATTACTTTTGGACATCGAGACATCTACTAGATTCTTGTAAAGGTGACTGGTGTGGTTATTATCAATTGAAAAATTATATTGATAATATTATCGGTTGGGAAACACAGACTAGAGTTTCAGGAAGTTAACTTGTCTGACTATTTCCTATTTTTTAATATAACAGATGTTTTACAGAAAGACATTTTGTAACTGAATCGTGGGGCTTTCGATGTGATCTGTGTGACTATTTTTAATTGAAGAACTAAATGGCTATTTTACATGCAGACATCTTGGAATTATATCGTTTAAAGTTTAAGAGGTGAATTTTGGGATTGAACTTGATTGCACATATTTGCACAAATAAAGTGGAACCCATTGAGCCTGTATGTGGGCGACCGCATGTAACGGGCCTTCATGGTCGGTTCAAAGTCACGTATAGGGGCATATAAGCTACATAAATTTCCGGTAATTGAGCTCGGAAATGAACCCTGTAACTTTATTGGCGAGCCACCAGGGCGTTTTTGAAGATTGAACTTTGAAAAACCGTTTTTCGAAAAAAAAACTCCAAGCTTGGCAAATGCAATAAGCACACATGTTATATTTTTTCTTTCAACGTGAAATATACCTCCATTCGGGTAATATCTCAATCTGAATTCACATTTATCATTTTCAATCTCCTCTTTTCCATCTGATCCTTTATCTATCCATTTCAATATTTGTCTATTTCTCTATCAATCTAATTTCTCGTCTTTTTTTAAATGTTCTCTTCTCTATCTCATCCTATCTTTCATCTATTTATGTACATTTTTTTGTATCTCTGTTAATTTATATCCCTAACTTTGTGACAGATTCCCGAATTTTGAGGCATAGCAAATTATCAGAGTACCCAATCGTGGGAGGTATAAAAATAGATAGACAAAGATTGCAATTCATATTGTAGAGATAGAATGAAGTAAAGAAAAAGATAACAGTCCTCGCCTAAGTTACGATAGATAGAGAAAGAGATTTAAAAAATTGAAAAAGATTGAAAAAGTTTGAAAAAGATTGAACGAAATTGAAAAAGATTGAAAAAGATTGAAAAAGATTGAAAAAGATTGAAAAATATTGACGAAAATTGAAAAAGATTGATAAAGATTGAAGAAGATTGAAAAATATATTAAAGAGGTAGAATGAAGTAAAGAAAAAGATAACAGTCCTCGCCTTGGTTACGATAGATAGAGAAAGAGAATGAAAAAGATTGAAAGAGGTGGAAAAAGATTGAAAAAGATTAAAAAAGATTGAAAAAGATTGAACCAGATTGAAATTCATAATAGATAGATAGACTAAGGGATAAAAAACTATTGAGATTGGGGATACGAAAAGATGGAGTCTTAAGGATGTAAAGTGACCCATCAAGAGACAGAATAGTTCTATCCTTTCCTATCCCCCAATATCCATCTTTCAATCTTTTTTCTCTCAGCAAAGTAATTCACTTTTTTTTTAAATAACTAAAATAAGAAGTAAAATATTAATGATTGAGGTTGTTTAGACCACTTAATCTCTATTAACCTAAATCCTTAACTTTGTGACAGATTCCCGAATTTTGAGTCATAGAAAATTATCAGAGTACCCAATCGTAGGAGATATAAAAAGAGATAGACAAAGATTGAAATTTATATAGAAGAGGTAGAATGAACTAAAGAAAAAGGTAACAGTTCTCGCCTCGGTTACGATAGATAGAGAAAGAGATTTAAAAAGATTAAAAAAGATTTAAAAAGATTGAAAAAGATTGGAAAAGATTGAAAACGAATTAAAAGGCTTGGAAAGGATTGAAAAAGATTGGAAAATATTGAAAAGGGTTGGAAAAGATTGAAAAAGATTAAAAAGGATTAAGAAGGATTGAAAAAAGATTAAAAAGATTGAAGAAGATTCGAAAAGATTGAAAAAGATTAAAAAAGATTAAAAAGCAAATTGAGGAATTGTGCAAGATAACGATAATGATTTGAATTTCAGTGGGAATTTTTATTGTAAGAATTAATCTTACTCAATTGTTGTTTATTTAATTATCAAGTTTTATTTATGAAACAGTTAGGGCTAGTTGTAATTTCCTATAAGTATTGAAATCAGTTTATATTGTTGGTGGCAATTTACTGGACAGGACACAGTAAACACAGGTTGAACAAGTTTCTCAGTGAATATAAATATCATTGAGATATGTTTAAAATGCGACATAACTATTACTAAAAATTAATATAATTTTTGTCAAACCTAAGATCCTTTACTATAGTCAGCCGAATGCAGTTATATATAAATTGGAAACATTTGTAAACATACAATCGATCCCCGGTTAGATAAATGATAATGTTACAACTGATACCTGCCTGGTGGGCCACTCAAGAAAATGGAAGTGGAGTGATTGCATAAGAGTAATTGCCTGTCCAGCGCATTTGGTTTCGGGAGAATAATAGAGAACCATGAATCGGTTCAGTCTAGACGACGCACAGGTAAGCCATTGTATCCGCGTTAACTCATTCACATTAAGAATGAGATAATGATGTAAACAAAATGAAGAATATGAGGAATGCTTAATTTATCATCAACGAAATAAAATCGATAATAACTGGCTCACTTTGTAATTTAAAATTCAGCGGATTTAATATAAATACAAAATAAATACATGGGGAAAACTGTCCGGGTGGAATTTTCTAAGTTTGTGATATTTTTTAGTTTATGCTCTCCTGATCAAAAAATCCTCATGGCAAAAACTCATATTATGGACCGTTTTTGCGCTACGACGATTAAAAATTCAGATTTGGGTACATTTTTTTACCTTTGGAGTGGAATATATCACAGACTTTTTTCCACCCTTTGCATTGCTTTCGTGTTAGTATATGCAGAAAAAGAATTGCATGGACGAACAATGCGATTTAATCGCTTTGGAAGTGATAAGCGCTAGGCGATCGGGCGATGCGCTAAGCGCTTGGGCAACGCACAAAGCGTTCATATAATTGCATTTTATCGAACTTCAAACGCGAAATTCTATTTCTATTATCAACAGGCGTTTAGTTGTCTGAATCAGTGACACAAATAGCTAATTCACAAACGCATGACAAGCGCTGCTTGCGATTAAAAGATTGCATCCCAATTTGGTCGCAAAGCGCTTAAGTTGAATGGTCAGACAAAAGAATTTATGCCCAGCGTTGCAATTGGGCACTGATCAACCAGTTTATGTCAAGCACTCTAAACTACCTTTTACAGAATTCTCCTTTCGGAAGTGGCCTGTAGTCAGTACAGACAAGTCGTCCAATCCGTTGGTGAGGGTATACAAGAGGCCAGAGTTTAGGGAGGCCCCAATTTCCACTAGCACTGTGAAAAGTTCCTCAAATGTGAGATTGTGGTCTCCTATCATTTGTTTTAAGTAATGCTTTGCATATTCCACTCTGACCTTCCACAATCCAATGCAATGAGGCGTGTTTGGTGAAATAAACCTACAATCGGTGCCCTTATTGGCAAATACCGTTGCAACTTCACCATAAAATTCATAGGCGACATCAAACGAAGCCGTGGTGAAATCACTTAGGTCCTCGAGATAAGTTACACGAGTAGCAAAGCATATTTATAGAGCGATGTATCCCTTGTATGAATGGTTCCCCGACCCTTAGTTGTACGTATTTGAATCGGTCCCGCATAGTCTAATCCAGATATTTGGAAAGGGCGAATCGCTTATTTATTGCAATGCTAGAAGGAGTTCCACGCGTTGACAAGTTACACAATTTCTCATTTAAGACGAAAACAACTGTCAGTCGAAAAATAAGATAGAATTGTAGGGTTCTTGGTTTTGCGAGAAAAGCTAGCGTGTGACGAGCGACCTCCAACTCGCAGCACTCCGTCTGCAAGCTCTGATGTTGTGAGAAAGGGAGCAGTGGTAAACTCTCGTTCTTCCGTTTGCGTAATCTTACGAGAGGACGACGACAATACGCTACAACTTGGAACAGTTGCCAGGTACGCTGAATTCTCTTTAGTCGGTACATATTTCCATTCAGGCGAGGGCAGCTTAGTTTGAATGAAGGATACGCGATTTGAACCTAAAGTTTTGCAGTGGCACAAATGCTTTCGTAGCCAAGAAAGGACGATCTGACTGTCGAACCAGGCATAAACAGGTACAGCCTCGAAGTATGATAAGCCCTTTGATGACAGAATAATTTCACAAGAAAATCAGCAGCACTTAATTCAGGATGCTGATGGCTGACATTTCTCTGGGTAAAGGCGAATTCCAGTCACATCTGAAGGTCCAGAGATCTGGCATCAAGATTTTCGCAGTGACTGTGATGGGAGTAAGCCAGCCGTGAGCATCAAATAATTAAAAAATACTTGACGAGATAGATCGTTTGGTAGGGTTTTCGAGGACAGATTTAAGGTCTGTAATGCTAACTTCAAGCGCGTCTGTTGCTGGATTACAACACAAGCCCAGAGTCTCAACTGATTTATTCGAAACAATATGCTTATTAATTTCATTTGAATGATCGCGATGTGACGTTAGGTCAGATTGTTTAGCTACCCATTTATCTAGCTCTAGTATTTTTTAATAGAAATACGTTATCACAATAAGAAATGTAATTGTTATTCACTATTTTAGGTATATTTTCAAACTTTTTTTGATAATAAAAAATAAATAATAATTTATTTGCGAATCATTTAGTTCAAATTTGAGAGGAGATGACAGACGTTGAAACATTTTTCAGATACATTTACACTTGTGAGCCATTCCTCCTACCAAATTCTAGATAAGTTCAAAAGAAAACTGGGTAATTTTCTATCCATTTTTTTACACATTTGTTTCATGATCCTTCTGGAACTCTTTTCAGAAACTTTTTTCTCGAATTTTCATGTATATCGCCATCATATTTCTTCTCATACACAAAAGCTAAATGTCTTTTTTGAGAAAATTAAAAACGTTTCTGCAAATTTTGTCCAGAATCGTCAACATTAGGTCATTCGAATTCCCTTTACAATAAGCTTTAATGAACAAATTAACAAATAATTACTTTTTGAATATCATCATAATAAGTCTGTTTTATAGGATCCCAAAGAAACCCCGTAAATGTAAAATTTGCTTTTGCGAGTTTTTGATGCTAACTATGTTTCCTTGCGGTTTTTTTTAATACAAATTATTTCTACTACAGAAATAGCTACTCTATATTGATAATTAGATGTTTAAATAAATTTGTTAAACAATTTATCCTTGTTTGTGGAGATTTTCTCTTAGAACAGAGTCAGAAAGTCGAGGATTTTCACGAATTTTTAAACTTCTTTTCAACATTCGACATAGAAGGAGAAAATAATCAATTAAATTTAACATGAATAATGAGGTGGATCGTTTATGATTATTTATAATAATATTATCTTAGAATAATTGCTAGAAAGTTTTAGCTTTTTCTGAAAATTTGCATTTATTGTTCCTTTATCAATTAGATTAAGATAATTATTAATTCAAGTTAATAAACCTAATTGTTCGAACAATTTATTATTGTTTGTGACTCTATCGTAATAAATACTAGATTTTTAACTTTGTTTCGGCTTTTGATTCATAAACAAATATTAAACAAACATTCAAGAGAATAATTTTGTAAACAATTTCTTTTTTGTGAATATATTATTCCAAAATAAAAAAGATATTTGAAATATTCTTTAAACTTTCTATATAGATCATATTAAATGTAAATTTTTATTGAAGAATTTACTGAGAGTCCTTTCGTTAAAATTAATAATAATATTAATATTGTAAGATTATCATTTGTTGAAAAAGTAAAAATTGTTTAAAGAATTGCAAAATACGTTAAAGAAAAAATAATACTCTTGACATTCACTAACTGTGTAGACGAAACCTCTACAAAACATTTGAATTTTTTAGCCGCAAATATGAGTTTTCAACAAAAGAGATGATTTTTAACAGATATTTGAATTGGCTATCATAATTGTTGAATTTTTAACCAAAAGATATAGCTTTTTGGAAAAATTGTTTGAAAAAATTAAATTTCTAACCAGAAAGATGAATTTTCCACGAGGAAGATTAATTGTTTACCAAAAATGACGAATTTCTATAAAAATACATGAATTTTCGAAAAAAAGATAGATTTTTAACTAAAGAGTTGAATTTGAAACGGAAAATGTGATATTTGATACTTAAACTAAGAGAGATATCAATTTTAAATAAAAAACAGTTGAATTCAAACAAAAAAGACAAATTTGCAACAAAATATTTGAAACCTTGGCTGATATTTTATCGTTAATCTAATTTCTTTTTCGGTATTTTTGGGACGAAAAGTTCAAGAGGTCGTATTTCTTAACCGATTTTAAATGAGATTCTTTTTATAAATTAAAGCTTATCAATGACAATTTTTGTTGAAATGCAATCTATTCGATAGTAAATCATTATTATATTATTAAACTGTGATATTATTAGGTAATTATTCATCAGTATTATATCATTATTATATCGATAATAAGTAAATATTGTGATAAAAAAATGATCCAGCAGTAAAGAAAATTTGTCCGTCTTCAATATCGCTGCAATCTTCCGGTAATACAACGAATATACCAGAAATATTTAATCCTCTGTTTCTTGTTGCAGACTTCAGTTCAGAAATAGAATATTTAACTAATGGCGAACCTATTCCGTATGTTCCTCGTTCCGAAACTTCTTATTCGCCTGACATTCATCATTCTCCTCCAAGGGCTCTTCCTCCTACCGAGCCTCAAAGGTCTCTTCGTGCCAGGTCTAGGTCTCCTGCTGCCAGGCCTTCCTCTTTATGCATACTTGGATATACACTTGAAGAACTTAAATTCGTTCGGTTTATTCCCCTAACGAATCCCAACCGGCTATTCGAAATTCGAAGGTACACTTTTCCTCGAGATGAAGAAATTAAATTGAGAGGAACACATAATATCCCTCTTCCCATGCCAACAGAAGAAGAAAGTGTATTATCAACGTCCAATGGTGACATTCTTGCAATAGTGGATAATCGAAAATTTATACTTCATGGAATATATACAAAAACAGGAACTGGATTTCAGAAAAGAGCCAAAATAAACATGAACAGCCGCAAGATTGAGGAAATGAGCGAAGAAGAAATCAAAGAAACTCCATTAGGCACCCGCTCACCAATCTCAAAGATATTTTGCTATGAAGTTACTATTTTTAATTCCTATTTTTACGGAGATAATTGTTTATTCAATGTTCCAATCGTCTATCAGTTCTGTTTGAAACCCCAGGACCGCGGTTTAAGCTTATTCAAAAATTTCCAATTATATATTATTATATAGCCTACTAACGCGCACCTCCGTGGGCATTCGTTATTGATCGAATCTGAAGCTTCCTATATCTATGAATGTCAAGATTTTGTAATTAATTATAAACAAATGAACCGTCTGATCGGAAAACCAAAGACACCTTTGTATTCTTCGCGGAAATAAATTAACTAATTACTGTTTCAAACAAATAGAAATGCCTCTTATATGTGTTTACATGTTGAATTTGATTAAATATTCAAAATTGGTGTGAAATTATTATATTTTTTCACAACAGTTTCAGAACTTTAGGAGAGATGCAATTATTGAAAAAATGGTTTAAAAACGATACAGCGCATCTAGATATTCCTAAATCTTTTTTAAAACTATAAACTACAATAAGCATCATACTCTTTGGATCTTAACCAAAGGCACAAATAGATATTACGTGAGTACTAAGTAATCATTACAAATGTTCACCCGTAGAATGGAAATTTATCCAAGTAGAAGAATTCGAGATTTGAAGAGTTCTCGTCATTTATTTGTTATCATAATTATACTTTGAAACATAAAAATTTTGCGTTTCTAATTGGCGATAGGGAACCAATTTTATCAACGTCGACAGACTTAGAAAAAAAGACAATTTCTTTTTTTAGTAAACATACAAATTGAGAAGTCTCTAAAATATCAGGTTCGTGCGCTACGTTTCTACAAAAATAACCGACAATGTAGTTTTTGGCACTTTTATCACAAATTCTCGTAAACCCGTATTCAGATACAAAAGTTGCGCTTTCAGATTTAGATTTAGTTACCAAAAATCTACGTTAACTCACCTTTAAGGATTATTCTGGTCACGAAAAACGAAAAATACAGAGCCATGTTTTCGTATGCAAAAATGTTTCTAGTGGCGTCATAAATAATCCCTTGGACCTAGATATTTTTACAACAAAATTTTTTTATAACGCATGCATAACTTCAGATATTTTTAATTACTTGAGGGAGGGACTAAAGTCACCTTCAACGCTCGCGTCCACAGAGTAAGGACAACAGCGGTAAAAAATAAAACTAAACTACACATTATTATGTGTGTTCTCGCGCTGACGCGGATGGGCTAGAGGTTTCCTTTCATGATTTTCACGGCTTTGTTGGTGGCTTCCCTTGGCAGACAGCAAGAATGTCTGCGACAAACCATAATCATCTATCCGAGTAGCTGTAAGGCTTCACGTTCTGGAAGGTTAAAGGTCCGTAGTTTTTGATCTGGGTACGCTGTCACAGACTCCGGAAATCTTGTGCTTCTCAGGGCTCGTCGTCCAGACTCCTGAATCTCTTTTTCTTTTTTGATTTCATATTTTGATTTTTTCTATTTAATTGTTTCTAATTCTGGGTACGCTGTTACAGGCTCCAGACGTTCATTTCAGGTCATATTTTCTGGGTACGCTGCATCAGGCTCCAGACATTTTTTACTTTTATTTGTTTATCCTGGGTACGCTCTTACAGGCTCCAGACCTTTGGTTTTTATTCTTGTCCAGGTACGCTGAAACAGGCTCCGGAAACTGGTTATGCTTTTTTGATTAAAAGCGGTGCACGCTTTCCAGGCTACCGTAGAAATATTTTGAGTTTAGTTTTATTTTCGAGAAGTTATACAACGAAAATTGTTAAAAACTTGCAATTGCAGTATTATTAGATATAACAATATTTGCTCTCCTGCACACAATTGTCCCTTTGCGAAATATAAAAAGACTGCGTGATTTGTAACCACTACGACTCATAAAGGATAACTAAACGTTGTTATAAAAGGAGAACTTAGTCTGAATAAAGATGAATTTAATTTTAAATAGTGCATTCTTCAATTTATCTTCTCCTTTTTGGGTCTGATTTGATTTTACCGGAACTTAGGTCTAGCCAAAATAAAATATAGAAGGAACGAACGAACTCACTGGCACCCTAACAGGGACCCAGAAAAGAAGATTATTGAAATTCGTTAAAAAAAATCACGCCTCGCACACGTGGTCGTCCCAGCAAGCGTCATAATGTCAATAAGCCACTGCACCCACTTGAATTCGACACCCGAGATGAGAATGAAGAGGCAAACGTAAGCACACTTGTCACGCCGATTTATCAGATACAGAGGGCAGTGGGACTCAAGTTACCACCGATTGAAGCTAGAGACTACACTCTACCGAATACATCCCGTCACACCAGCACCATCCCTAAAATAATTCCTCAAAATAGTCGTCGAAACCTGCAAGAAGAACCGACTACGATAAGCGACAAAAGGACATCTAAAGAAAAAGAAAAGTCATCTTTTAGTAAAGATTTCGATAAAACGATTAGGAAATGAAAAAACACTACCGCAAGCTGCGGAAGGATAACACCGAGATGCGTTTCAGAATAAAAAAAGCTGAAACAAAAATCGAGACTACGCAAATGGAACTCCGTGAAGAAATTGAAGATACGGAGAGCAGAATTTTCAGCGAAACAACGAATCAAATCAAGTCCGCGACAATCATATGTATATATTCCCGCAAAAAATTTACTGCTCTCCAATATTGCAAAGATATCACCATCGGATGTTGATATAAAATTTATTCTTGGGTTGGCATGGGCACATAGTTTTTCTGTCCTGCGAGTAATTTTATTCGCTTATCCGCAGAAAAAGTTTATCTTCGAAGCTCGAATAGATGGTGTGGATTCTTATAGGAAGTAAGCCGAATAAATTAAAGTTGGTCTAGTCCATATTCAATTCCCTTATTGGAAAAAATCGTGGTAGGTGGAATCAAGCACCTGGCATGGGCTCTGAGAGACCTGGATCCGGCACGAACAGGATGTTCAGCAGGAAAATGAGACCTGACAGAAGAAGAAGGTCTGGCAGGAGCGAGCGGTCTGTAAGGAGAATGTTGTCTCTTATTCCGGGATCAATCCGTAATTCTCCGTTTTATCTGAACTGAATAAGACTTCAAGAACCTTCAATGAGTTGAAATCTAACTTCTACTATTTACTCAATAAACTTTTTTTTAATTGAAAGTATACTTGTAGTAAATCGTAGTAATTATTGTCATCTCCAGAAGTAATAAGAGAAACGCTTATTTATTGATCGTGGCTTTTGATGGCGTATAATGAAACACTATATTTGGTCCAGTTGAGTAATTGGATTATACTTTTCTTCGCAGAAGTAATTAAGGAAAATGTTTCTCTATTGTTGGAAACTGATGCCATGAGGCTTTGAAACATTTTTTCTTACCTACTCTAAAGTTTTCAATGATTTGTTTTTTGTTGCCCATGGCAGCTTCCTAGATTTCACTTTGGTTCAATAAAACAACCGCGCAGGAGTAGACCTGGGCATGACATGAAGAGAAGTCTCGGCAGGAGGAAGAGGTCTGTCGAGAGAATGATGTCTCTCAAAAGCATAAGAAGATTTGCAATAAGGAATACCAGAAATAGGGTCGCCAATAGGCAAGCACTCGAACTCTTAACTAAACCCTGCAAGAAAAAAGAGAATTAATCTCTTTGAAGTAGGTTCGCATGTCACGAACTTCTTGCGGCAAAATTGCAAAGGAAGACTTATGATATTGAGGGAAGATTGCCCTGAGACAATTATTGAAAGCTAAACCAGCAATATTAACAGAACATTATTTGTAAAGGGTCCTGGCACAGAATCATTATTATTATTTCGATTTTTTGGTGAATTAAACTTTGCGCAGCCATACGTGTCATATTATATCACATGATAACATAATCCGAAATGCTCTGTTTTTTCGTCCGACATGTCAGTCGATAGGGATCATCCATAAATTATGTAAAGGATTTTTTTATTGTTTATTGTAATATGGTATCCGACGAACATTTTAAGATGGAAATGAAAATAAACAGAGGAGCGTTTAATGAAAAAAACTAAATTTTTTTTATTTAATTACTAACAAATAAAGACATTTTCATAAGATTGAATAGGAGATAGTGGCTACAATTTTTTCAATACATTTCTTCCACATCTAACTGCAAACTTTATTATTGACATAGTTTTGATACAACTTTTAATACCCAACGTTTAATTTTAAAACACAAAAAAAATTTACATTGCCACAAAAATATATTTGATCTTACTCAAATTTTATCATGCAATATTAATTAAAAACACAAACCCAATATTTTCAGAAAGAGCCCCTTCTATGATTTCTATTTTCAGCTTGAAATATTTATGGGTTAACAAACAACCACATTCAATAAAAAAAATCTATCAAAATTTATTATTTTTATTTATATCTTGAAATGTTTCTAGGGTAACAGACAACCACATTCAATAAAAAAAAATCTGTTGTCAACAATGTTATCTTTCTAGGGATTACACGACATTGTAGTTGGTGGAAGGACTTAAGAGTCTAATCGGACTAGAGTCCTGAAGATGGTGAACCAGAGGGACTGATTCGCGAGGTGTGGCTGCTCTGGGGGACTGAGGGACTCTAGTCTACTGGACCTAAACCAAGGAGCGATCCTTTCAGGGGTTAATAGCAAATCCTCCTGGAATATCTAATATCTGCACTAATGCTCCCAAGCCATGATGTTATCACCGTGTCAAGGTCTGAATGGCACGAGGGTTACCAAATCCTTGAACACCTCGACGCGCCCCTCTTAGTCGAGGTGGACACGTCGGAGTCACCAAGGATGTGTCTTAACGGAGACTTTGGGGTACCAGGTCGAATCCCTTAGTATGTAGGCTCTCCCCCTTCTAGCGGGGCTCTGCAGGTGGTGTTTTTTATTTCAGCAGATACTCCTGGAACAGAAGTGTCCCACAAAAACAAAATAAACAAAAACAACGACGGCTTCGACCTGGGGCCCTCGTCTAACTTACCATCAAAGGGGGACGGTTCCTCAGGCGCCATCCTACCAGAAGCGGTGGAGATAATTAAAACCGATAACAACCAAGTTACCACGATTGAATAAAAGATAGTCTCTGTATCCAGGCGGAAATATTATATATAGTTTATATATAGTGTGAAGTATTATATATAATATTTATTTGTTTTATCTAAAAAATGTATAAAACAAATAAATATTATATATAATACTTCACACTATATATAAACTATATATAATATTTCCGCCTGGGGATTTCTACTGTATCTACAGTTGTAGATTTTTCAGATTATCTCAGTTGACGCTAATTAAATCATAATTTATTATTGAATTTTTATTATTTTTCATTATTAGAAAAACCTGCATATTTTTGCTCTGTGAGATTTTTTTCGCTTGCTTAAGTTTGATAATCGAATTGATGATATTTCAAACATACAAAAACAATCATGTTCTCAATTTAAAAAAAAAATGGATTTATCCATTTTTATTTGCTTACTCCTAATTTATCCTGACTTGGAACAGGGAATTTTTAAAAAAAGTTATCGTTTTTATTTTAGGACAGGGAGTTTCTGTAAAGAAATATAATTTCACTGGGAACAGGGAATTTTTGACATGGAACGGGATTTTTTTTTAAGAATTATAATTCGGATTTAGAAAAAACGAGTTTAAAAGAATACCTGTTCCAAGTCAGAATTTGTCACAATTTGAAAGTTCCCTCCTCTGAATTTTAGATAAAGAAAGTACTTCAAGTAGTTTTTAGTTAAACTCTTTTGTTAAAAATTATTTTTTTGGTTGAAGATTCATAATTTTCATTGAAAATTCATCTCTGGTTGAGAATGTAACTACTTTGTTGAAAATCGTTTTTTTTTACTAAAAATTAACCTATTCTAGTAGAAAATTGAACTATTTTGCTGAAAATCCGATTTTTTGTTTTTGTTTTTAAAAATTGGATTTTTAACAAAAAATTGAACCATTCTATTTTTGGTTGAAAATGTATCTTTTTTGGATGAAAATGCAACTATTTGGTTGAAAATTGATATTTTTATTTAGAAATTAGACTAGTTGTTTGGTAATGTATGTACTTTGTGAAAATTTAGCCTTTTGGTTGATTGAAAATTCATCTTTTTGGTATAAAATTCAAGTATTCCAGTTAAATATTTATCGTTTTAGTTGAAAATTCATCTTTTAGGTTGGAAATGAAATTACTTTGTTGAAATTTAAACTCTTTTGTTAAAAGTCAATTTTTTTGGTTCAAGAGTCATCTTTTTAATTAAAATTTCATTTTTTTTTGGCTGAAATATAATCTATTTGATTGAAAAAAAATTTTTTTCTTTGTATTAAAAGGAATCTTTTTGCCGAAAATTGAACTATTTTGTTGAAAATTTGTTTCTTTTTTGGTTAAAAATTATTATTTATTTGAACTGAAAATGTAACTATTATTCCAGTTGAATATTCCACAATTTTAGTTGAAAATGTATTTCTTTGTTTGAACATTCATTTTTTGACTAAAAAATTAATTATTCAATTTTTGGTTGAAAAATGATCTTTTTTAGTTTGAACAAGACAGTTGAATGTTCCACCCGAAAATATGATTTTTCAACGGAAAAGTTAATTTTCTACTAAATAGTTAACTTTTTATAAAAATAGTTTAATTTTCAACCAAATAGTTGAATCCTCAACCAAAAAGATGAATTTTCAACTACCGAGATTAATTTTATAATCAAAAAGATGATTTTTTTACCAAGAAGATTAATTCGCTAACAAAAAAGATGAGTTTTCAACAAAATACATCAATTTTCAACAAAATTGATGAATTTTGAAGCCAAAATGGCTAATTAACTACGAGACAGTTTTTATTTTCAAATCCAAAATATGATTTGTCAACAAAAAAGATAAATTTTCAAAAAAATATTTAAATTTATAATCAGTAAGATGATTTTTCCACCAAGACTATTAACTCTCAATCAAAAAATAAGAGTTTTCAACAAAATACATCAATTTTCCACAAAGTTGTTGAATTATAAAGACAAAAAGAGGAATTATATACAAAAGAGTTGCATTCAACCCGAAAATATGACTTTTTAACAAAAAAGTTAATTTTCTACGAAATAGTTACGTTTTTATCAAAATAGTTTAATTTTCAACCAAATAGTTGAATCCTGAACCAAAAAAGTGAATTTTCAACAACTAAGATTAATTTTCTAACCAAAAAGATGATTTGTCAACAAAAAATATGAATTTTCAACCAAATAGCTAAATTTATAACCAAAAAGATGATTCTTCCACCAAGGATATTAATTCTCAACCAAAAAAGAAGAGTTTTCAACAACATACATCAATTTTCCACAAAGTTGTTGAATTTTTATGACAAAAAGACGAATTATATACAAAAGAGTTTTTATCTACAAATTAGTGAATTTTCAAAAAACAAGATTAATTTCCTAAGCAAAAAGATGATTTTTCAACAAAAAAGAAAATTTTATAAACAAATATTTAAATTTTTAACCGAAAGGTGAATTTTCTACCAAGAAAATCAATGCCCTACTAGAAAAGATAAATTTTCAACAAAATACTTCAATTATCAATAGAATTGCCGGCCTTACGAATATATTGTTATTATATTCCTTATATATAGTTGATTATTAAATAAAAATATATAAAGTATCAACGAAACATCAAATATTATTAGATGCAATAGATTATGTTTAAATGAAAAAGATTAATTTTCTAAACGTGGAATAGTTAAATTTTTAACCGAAGAGATGAATCTCGAACCAAAAAAAAAATGAATTTTTAACAAAATAGTTCAACTTTCCACCAAGCATTTTAACTTTTGATAGAAAAAGATTACTTTTATTCTAAGCTTTAGAGGAAATTTCAAATAGTTCACTAATAAATCTGCAAGTCGTCGTTACTTTATAATGTTTAGACGATATTATTATAGATTATGGCCAATTAGGGTCATTCATTTCCGGCTGTCATTTTACCTGTCCTTTTCCCTGTCGTTTTCCTGTGGTCGCAAAAAAACTACAGGAAAAAAATGACAGGCCTGTCATTGTTTTCCTGTCATATATTTTCGTAAGGGACTAGCGTATCTCCACTTTGTAATCTACACCACGTGACAGATGACAGATTTACAATACGAAATCATCATGTGGAACATAACCTCAAGAAGGAAACGTCAAAGTGAACAAAATACCTTTAAGTGGAAGAATTTTCGAAATTCATTTAATTTAAGGTAACTTTGTCTATTAAAACTATTTTTTTGCTAGATTCATGCAATTTTTGCGCCTAAAAGGTCATTTCACATTCTGCAATAGTAGGAAGGAGAAGTTATGTTTTCGTGACAGGTAAGGAAGAAAATCATACAAAAAATGTAGAATTTTCTAATTTTTAATTTACTATCCTTCCTAAATTATTCAGGTTGTAATTTTGTATCAAAGTAATTAAATTTTTGATTGATTATTACAAGCAATGAATTCTTCTTTGCATAAAGGTACGTCGCATTCTTCACACATGAAAATCGTTCTTTTGATTTCTCCTTTCACTTTGCAGGCTCGACATCTTTTATGATTTATAATTTTTTTTATCATGTGATCTAGGGAAGTTTTAACAAAATTGCTTTAAAGTCGATAAAAAGTGACAGGTTTATGACAAGAAAACCATGAGGAACATAACCTCAAGAAGGAAACGTCAAATTGAACAAAATACCTTTGAGTGGAAGAACTGTTCAAAATTCATTTAATTTACATTTAATTTAAGGTGACGTTGTATATTAAAACGATCTTTTGCCTGAAAAATGACAGGAGTAATCAAAAGAACAATTTTCATGTGTGAAGAATGCGACGTACGTTTATGCAAAGAAGAATTCATTGCTTATCATAATCAATCAAAAATTTAAGTACTTTAATACAAAATTATAACCTCAATAATTTAAGAAGGATAGTAAATTAAAAATGAGAAAATTCCAAATTTTTTGTATGATTTTCCTCGGTACCTGACACGAAAACATAACTTCTCCTTCCCACTATTGCAGAATATGAAATTACATTTTAGCCGCAAAAATTGCATGAAATCTTAAGAACAATCGTTTTAATACACAATGTCACCTTGAATTAAATGTAAGTTAAATGAATTTTGAACAATTCTTCCACTCAAAAGTTTTCAGTTACTTATTTGTCAGAAAAAGAAATTGTAGCCGTTAATTGTAGAATAGATTTTCTTACGGTATGGATTCAAGTTCATAATTAATTACCATAGGTTTTTGAAGAGTTGGAAAAAATTCAAGAAAATGCGAAGGACTCCCAAGTATTTTCCGGAAATTTTAAAGATTTTATCCAAATTTACTAAATTTCGTAACATTGTTTACAACATTGCATAAAATACACCTGCGCTTGGCTTACCATAAGACTACCTTTGTATTCTTCAAATAATGTTGGCATTCCTGATAGCATCAGTGGATTGGACGTTTCATTCCTGCAAACTAAATTCAAAGCCAAGTAGTTTCAGTTACTTATTTGTCAGAAAAAGAAATTGTAGCCGTTAATTGTAGAATAGATTTTCTTACGGTATGGATTCAAATTCTTAATTAATTACCATAGGTTTTTGAAGAGTTGGAAGAAATTCAAGAAAATGCGAAGGACTCCCAAGTATTTTCCGGACATTTTAAATATTTTACCTAAATTTACTAAATTTCGTAACATTGTTTACAACATTGCATAAAATACACCTGCGCTTGGCTTACCATAAGACTTCCTTTTTATTTTTAAAACACTGTTGGCATTGCCATTAGGATCAGTGGATTAGACGTTCCAATCTTGCAAATTAAATTCAAAGCCAAGTGGTTTCAGTTACTCATTTGTCAATGAAGAAAAAAAAATTGTATTTGTTATTATTGTAGAATATTTTTTTTTACGGTTTGGATGCAAGAAGTTCTTAATTAATTACCAAAGATGTTTGAAGATTTGAAATAATTTCAAGAGAGTGACTTCTAAGTGTTTTCCGGACATTTCGAAGATTTCCCATAAATTTACTAAATTTCGTAAGATTTTATACAACATTGCATAAAATACACCTGCGCTTGGCTTACCATAAGACTTCCTTTCTATTTTTAAAACACTGTTGGCATTGCTGATAGAGTCAGCAGATTAGGCGTTTCAATCTTGTAAATTAAATTCAAAGTCAAGTCGTTTCAGTTACTAATTTGTCAAACAAGGTAAAAAAAAATTGTAGCAGTGAATTGCAGAACAGTTAATGTAACAAGACGGAATTCAGTAGTTTTTAATTATTAACTAAATGTTTATAAAAATTTGGAAGAATGTAAAGGAGTCCCAAAGTAGTTCCTAATGTTTTTCAAGGATTTTATGGAATTTGTCAAGATTTTGACTAATTTGGACAATTGCATAAAATACACCTGCGCTTGGCTTACCATAAGACTTTCTTTGTATTTTTACAACACTGTTGGTAAAATGACTCAAAATCTTCTAAAATCATCTGATATCAGTGAAATTACTGAAACCAATTGAAAATTCCTTAGAATCTTTTAAAATACTCTGCAAGTTTTCAAAACCCTAATTTTTTTTTCTCAATTCCTTAAAATGTTGTGAAACTTTCGAAAATGTTGTGAAAATATTTTATATACTCTAAAATATTTCCAATTTTCTGAAATCAATTAAATTACTGGAATCAACTGAAATTTTCTTGGAATATTTTGATACACCCTAAATATTTTCAAATCCTTTTGAATCAATTAAATTACTAAAATTAATTGAAAATTCCTTGAAATCTATTAAAATATTTTAAAATATTTCAAACTCTTTAAAATCTTTTTGCATTCATTGAACTTATTGAAATCTCTTTCAAATGACATGTATTCTTTTAAAATTCCCTAAAATATGCCCAGTCCTATAAAATTCCTTCAAATCATTACAATAAATAATAAATTCCTTGGAATCTTCTGAAATTCTCTCAAATATTTTCTTACAATATATATCAATTTGAAATCAAAAGGATTTGAAATATTTTAGGGTATCTTAAAAGATTGGAAGGTATTTTCGGAAGCTTTAATAAGTTTTGAGTTATTTTAAAATAATAAAAATGAATCTTTTGGAAATTTTGAGAGATTGCAAGGAATTTTCAAGCGTTCTAAGAAGTTTAAAGTGATTTTAAAGAATTTAAAATATTTCAGGGAATTTTTTAGGTATATGTATTAACAATCTTTAGGGATTTTGAGGGATTAGGAGAGTTTCAGATGATTTCAAAAAACTGCAAGGCATTTTCAAAAGATTTACCTAATTTAAAGGAGTTTAAAAAAATTGCAGAGAATTTGAAAACTTTTACAGTATTTCAAAATATTCCAAGGAAATTTCAGTTGATTTCAGTAATTTAATTGATTTCAGAAAATTGGAAATATTTTAGAGTATTTCAAATATTTTCACGGTATTATCGATAGTTTTACAACATTTTAAGGAATTAAAAAAAATAAGGGTCTGAAAACTTTTAGAGTATTTTAAAAGATTCTTAGGAATTTTCAATTGATTTCAGTAATTTGGCTGATATCACATTATTTTAGAAGATTCTGAGTCATTTTCGAAATCTTTAGAAATATTAAAGGCTGTTTTGGACGAATCCAAGGCATTTTCAAGATATTTGAATAATTTCAATGAATTTCAAAAGATTTTGAAGGAGTTGGAATGTTTTAGGGTATTCTAACAGATTCTAAGGAATTTTCAATTTATTTCAGTAATTTAATTGGATTTCAGAGGATTTATAAAATTCTTGAATAATAAAATTTCTTAACAGTTTATAATGTTACCAAATTTGAAAATTCCCAAATCATAAAATTCCCGAATTATAAAATTCCCGAAAAATAAAATTCCCGAATTATAAAATTCTCGAAATATAAAATTCCTGAACAATGAAATTCCCGAATAATACTATTTTCGATTAATAAAATTTCCTGATTATAAAATTCAAAAATTCTCGAATTATGAAATTCCCAAATAATAAAATTTCTGAATAATAAAATTCTTGAATAATAAAATTCCATAACAGTTTATAATGTTACCAAATTTGAAAATTCCCGAATAATAAAATTCCCAAACAATAAAATTCCCAAGTGATAACATTCCCAAACAATAAAATTCCCGAATAATAAAATTCTCAAATAATAAAATTCCCAAACAGTTTATAATAATCCCGAATAATTAAATTCCCGAAAACTAAAATTCCCGAAAAATAAAATTCCCGAAATATAGAATTCCCGAACAATGAAATTCCCGAATAATACTATTTTCGAATAATAAAATTACCTAATTATAAAATTCCAAAATTCCGGAATTATGAAATTCCCAAAAATAAAATTTCTGAATAATAAAATTTCCTAACAGTTTATAATGTTATCAAATTTGAAAATGCCCAAATAATAAAATTCCCGAAAAATAAAATTATCGAAATATAAAATTCCCGAACAGTGATATTTCCGAATAATACTATTTTCGAATAATAAAATTTCCTAATTATAAAATTCCAAAATTCCCAAAAAATAAAGTTTCTGAATAATAAAATTCTTGAATAATAAAATTTCCTAACAGTTTATAATGTTACCAAATTTGAAAATTCCCAAATAATAAAATTCCCAAACAATAAAATTCCCATTTGAAAACATTCCAAAACAATAAAATTCCCGAATAATAAAATTCCCAAATAATAAAATTCCCAATCAGTTTATAATAATCCCGAATAATAAAATTCCCGAATAATAAAATTTCCGAATAATAAAATTCCCGAATTATAAAAATCCCGAAAAATAAAATTCCCAAATAATAAAATTCCCAAACAGTTTATAATAATCACGAATAATAAAATTCCCGAAAAATAAAATTTCCAAATTATAAAATTCTCGAAATATAAAATTCCCGAACAATGAAATTCCCGAATAATACTATTTTCGAATAATAAAATTTCCTAATTATAAAATTCCAAAATTCCCAAATAATAAAGTTTCTGAATAATAAAATTCTTGAATAATAAAATTTCCTAACAGTTTATAATGTTACCAAATTTGAAAATTTTCCGTAGTAAAAGTTGCGTTATATCATGGTAAGCCAGAGTAAAAAAATATTATGTACCCGAAAAATCGCTTCAACAGATGTCCATACATTATGAAGCAAATTTTGAAGTCATCTAAGAAAAATAATAATTAAATACTTTAAAATTTATGCTCACGAATCCGAAAGTTAGACCCAATAAGAACCATGTTCAGCAATAATATTTTTATTTTAATGCAATATAAACTACATATGTAGTTTGCATGCTAATGTGAGTATCTTTAAAAATATTTTTGAGGTACAGGTACAGGTACATTTTTGATACAGAAGCAGCCGTTGTTTGACCACCAGAAATACATTTCCGGGTCTAGCTTGGACGCCGGATTAAAGAAAAAATACCTCACTAAATCTTTATGATTGAAGAGTTTTTAATTACCAATATTTTCAATTAAATCAATTTTAATTTTCTATCCGCAGGATATTTCAATGGCTGGTTTAATTTCAAAAATGCTCGTCGCGGCTAGTTGAAAAAATAATGAATTTGTTATTTAATTTCAAGGCTGCCAAAAAATGGAACTTTTTTATATTTGTGATACCTGTCACTAGCTCTATTCATTCGCATTTCCGCGAAAAAGAAGCAAAATTATTAAATTTATAAGTTATAATAATTTATAACCATTTATCACAACCCAAAACTAAACGACAACAATTCACATAAAAAATTATTAAAAACAAATTTACTCATTCACTTATTTTGCGTTTTCAAACATGGACCATTGTTTTATGAATCATTTCTTTTCCTCTCAAGAATAATATCTAGACACAAAAAAAAACAAAGCAACAATGATTCTGATGATCAGAATTATAATTTAAATATTAACCATTATTATTATCCGATATAGTGGGCTGCAGCAATATTAAGTTTGAGAGAGAAAAAAACATATTAATAATGATATTCATATTAATATTTCTGTGAAAAAAAAAAATTTCCTTCAGGGGTTCTGTGATAGTGATTGAAAAACAAAGTAAGTTGGCAATGCTTCTGTTTTAAGATAACTCATTTTTCTCTGAGTAATTTTTAAAACATTAGTTCAAAGATATGAAAGGATGAAATCCATGTTTACAATTCTTTTAACATATTTTGCAAAATTTATATGATTTTTGTGTAGCCTTGAATAGGCCGTTATAGTAGACACTATATTAATTTTCTATGTATAACCCAGCTTTTATTAAAATGTAAAAGAAATCACAAATGGTGAAATCAGTTTCAAAGAAATGTGTTAGCAAATCATTTCTATTGAAATTGACTCTTATCAAATGTAAATAAAATAATG
This sequence comes from Andricus grossulariae, assembly GCA_011634705.1. Classification (NCBI taxonomy): domain Eukaryota; kingdom Metazoa; phylum Arthropoda; class Insecta; order Hymenoptera; family Cynipidae; genus Andricus; species Andricus grossulariae. The sequence continues at coordinate 191,660,519 of JAABKJ010075445.1, read as the reverse complement.
CTTAATCAGCACACGAAATTCACTTTTTTCCATTTTCGTTAACATTCACGAGGTTCTCTGCTTTCAATGTTTATCAAACACAAAATAAATAACCCAGTTTGCTCAAGATTTAACAGTAGTCTACTCATAGATGGGGCTGACGAAATCAGTGGTGCATTTAAAGTTACTGCGCAAAAAAATCGAAAAAGTCACTGACTTATCAAACAGCCCTCGTATATATATCATGGTCAGCAAAAGTTCACCAAAAGTGGAGACAAAAACTACCAGACCATACTTACGAAAATCAGTACGATTCGTCCGCCAGGACAATTTTGTATTCCTCATATATTTTTATTCTGAACTTAAATCCGTAAAACAAGGACAGATTTGGCGTTTTCGCGAGGTTTTCCATCGGATGCACTAGTTTGTTTATTGCTAAACATTGCGATTATATTATTACCAAAAATACGATGATGCGATCGAGTGATTTATTTTAAGAAAATTCTTCAACATTTGTTTGATAAGAAAATACCGACAGTCGGTAACTCATCCATTTTTATTATCTACTAAAACTATCTATTTACGTGAATATTCATGCAATTCAAATCTCAATATATTTTGAAGTGAATTTTTTTTTGGGACGTTAGTGAATTGTCGTTGAAATGGGAGTGAATTGAAAAAAACCGTACGACCGTACGATCGGAAGACTGCCCGCACCGCCGAGTGTGTTCTGGATCCCGCCCCCGTTCGCTCTCTCTCTCCCTCTCTCTCTCTCTCCCTCTCTCTCTCTCTCTCTCTCTCTCTCTGTGTTTTGACCATTATACAATACAATCTATTATCATACTACACTACACTGTATCATACAATATGACACGCTGTTATATAGCAGGTGCCATATAATATCACCGTGTATTGTACAATATGATACAATATCACCGTGTATCGTAAAATATGATACAATATCATACAATATCACGCAATATGATGAAATATGAAACTGCATCTTACAATGTGAAACATTATAAAGTAATGTACAATATTATACAATATCATACAATATGACGCATTACCATACGATGTGATACAATATCATTTATATGAAGAAATTTGATACATTATCATACAATATGATGTAATATGATGCAATACGATACAATATGATACAATACGATACAATATGATGCAATAGGATACAATATGATGCAATGTGATACTATACAATGCGATATTATATCACATACATGATGGAATATGATACAGTATCATACAATATGAGGGAATATGATACAGTATCGTACAATATGATGCAATATGATTGTTTCAATCTGAATTATTTTAAATTGATAAGTGACGAGTTTCCAAATATTTTTTAATAACTTCAAAATTTTTAAACAATTATTATTTGTATAAGCAATTTTTTCCCCTCTGTAAATCGTGAAAAGTCATTATCTTTCGGGATAAATTTTACGAAGTTCATAATTTTCAAGAGTAGTACATTTTGTTTAAACAATTGTTTCTCCTGAAAACCGTCAAAAGTTATTAGTTTCTGGAATTAACGACATAATTGCAGAATGCTGAGAGTAATATATTATTAAAGGATAGTTGGTAATTATTTAAACAATTTTTCCCCCTTTACAATTAAATAAAGCGTGAAAAATTATTATTTTCTGGAATTAATGGCACAATTAACGGATATTGAGAGTAATTTTCTTTTCTAAAGGATACTTAGAAATGTTTTTAACATTAAAAATTTTTTTTAACAATTTTTGTTTGTTCAAACAATTTTTGTTTTTTCAAACAATTTTACCCCTGTAAAGCGTGAAAAATTATTCTTTTCTGGAATTAATGACACAATTAACGGATGTTATGAGTAATGTTTTTCTCTAAAGAATATTTAGCCATTTTGTAAAGAATTTTAATTTATTTAAACAATTTTAATTTGTTTGCAGAAAAGAATAACTTTCACGATTCACAGAGAAAAAATTGTTTGAGCAAATTAAATATTGTTACAAAATTGCTAAATATCCTTTAGAGAAAAACATTACTCATAACATCCGTTAATTGTATAATTAATTCCAGAAAAGAATAATTTTTCACGCTTTACAGGCGTAAAATTGTTTGAACAAACAAAAACTGTTTAAAAAATTTAAAAATGTTAACAACATTTCTAAGTATCCTTTAGAAAAGAAAATTACTCTCAATATCCGTTAATTGTGTCATTAATTCCAGAAAATAATAATTTTTCACGCTGTATTTATTTGTAAAGGGGGAAAAATTGTTTAAATAACTACCAAATATCCTTTAATAATATATTACTCTTAGCATTCTGCAATTATGTCATTAATTCCAGGAACTAATAACTTTTTACGGTTTTCCGGAGAAAAAATTGTTTAAACAATTCAAAATTCTTCAAATAATTACCAAATATGATAAACAAGAAGTACTACTCTTGACAATTATGAACTTCGTATAATTTATCCCGAAAGATAATGACTTTTCACGATTTACAGAGGGGAAAAAATTGCTTAAGCATATAATAATTGTTTAAAAATTTTGAAGTTATTAAAAAATACTTGGAAACTCGTCACTTAGCAATTTTAAATAATTCAGATTGAAACCGATCCTCTGAGGTTCCTATACAGGGATTTTCAGTTGGGAAGTATCTTCGGTAAATTCGATTTTCAAGGGAAGAAAAAAAAAGTAACTTTATAGCTACAAGAACCTTCGCCTCAATTTACGTTGCAAAAAAACCTATCCAGGAACCTATACTCGATCATTCGAAGATTCCTTTGTCGGTCCAGGTTCCATTGCAGAATCATCTTTCTTTCTCCAAATTCATACACAAGAACCGTCAGGGTTACCTATGCAGGTTCGTGTGCAGGATCGTGTCCAGAAGCACGTCCAAGATCCTCTGAGGTTCCTATACAGGGATTTTCAGTTGGGAAGTATCTTCGGTAAATTCGATTTTCAAGGGAAGAAAAAGAAGTAACTTTATAGCTACAAGAACCTTCGCCTCAATTTACGTTGCAAAGGAACCTGTACAGGAACCTATACTCGATCATTCAAGGGTTCTTTTGTCGGTCCAGGTTCCTTTGCAGGATCATGTTTCTTTCTTCAAATTCCTGCCCAGGAACTGTCCGGATTATCTGTGCATGTTCGTGTGCGGCATCATGTCCAGCAACACGTCGGAAATCCTCCGAGGTTCATATACAGAAATTTTCAGACGGGAAGCATGTTCGGTAAATTCGATCTTCAAGGAAATAAAAGGAAAGTAACTTTATAGCTACAACAAACTTCGCCTCAATTTTCTTCGCAAAGTAACCTGTACAGGAACCTATAATCAATCATTCAAAGGTTCCTTTGTCGGTGAAGGTTCTATTGCAGGATCATGTACAGTTTTTTTCGCCAAATTCCTGCTCAGGAATCGTCAAGATTACCTTGCAGGTTCGTGTGCACGATTGTGTCTAGAAACACGTCCAGGATCCTCCGAGGTTCGTATCCAGGAACATGACCAGGATCCTGTGAGAATCGTGTGCAGAAACATGTCCAGGATCATCCGACGTTCGTGTCCAGGAACATGACCAGGATCCTGTGAGAATCGTGTGCAGAAACATGTCCAGGATCCTCAAAGGTTCCTGTGCAGGAATATGTCCAGGATCCTCTAATGTCCGTGTCCAGGAACATGTCCAGGATCCTATGAGGTTCGTGTGCAGAAACATTTCCAGGATCCTCCGAGGCTCGTGTCCAGGAACGTTTGCAGGATACTGTGAGGTTCGTGTGCAGAAACATGTCCAGGATCCTCTGAGGTTCGTGTGCAAGAACATGTCCAGGATCCTGTGAGATTCGTGTTCTAAAACATGTCCAGGATCATCCGAGGTTGGTGTCCAGGAACATGTCCAGAATTCTGTGAGAATCGTGTGCATGAAGATGGATTACAATACTATATTATGTCAAAAAAGTAAATTCTTATTAATAGATGGTAAAACTTAGAGTGCGATTAGAAATCTTATAATTGGTAATGTTTTAGGGGAATGAAACATTGAAGGTTTACAATTTTTCAATTACTTAATGTTTAACGGGGAAAATAGGAGTAGTTTTGTATGGAGAGAAATCACATTTTTTGGTCAAATATATTTATTATCTTTGAAATTTCTGTAATTTCAAATTGAAATTATAGTTTATGAATGTGCAATTCTAAAACAGCTCAATTTTCGAGGCCTCAAAAATAAATATCAACTCAAAAACTATGTTGTAGTTTCAAATGTCATGACATATGTAGTGGCATAATGTTCTCAAATTGAAGCCTTAAAAATTAGAAGATTTTAGAACTAGTCATTGAAAATTGACGTATTTGAAAATGTTACAAAATATTCAACATTTCAAATTCAAATGAAAAACAAAGCCATTTCTAATTCAAATTTGTAAAAAACATTTCAAATTAATAGGCTTCAAATTGTACAAATTCAATACATGGAATCATATGTATTATCTGAAAATTGTCCGATTAGTATTTAAAGATTTAAAAAAATGAATCACTTAAAGTTGAAAAATATTTGACGAAAAACTTTTAAGGATGAAGAATAGTTTTTTGATTATAAATTTAAATGATAAATTTAAATTTAAAGCTTTTTCGGGTTTCAATCGTGTGCAAAACTACGAAACTTGTGAAAAATTACAATTTTAGAGTTCTGAATTTTCTTGTTGAACGCTGTATTTTTAATTTTTCCCTTTCATAAGTTTTACTTTTGGAACTAAAATGGAAATGGTTGAATTTTGAAAAAAAAAAATTATTTGTCCAGTAAACCGGTCTTTTTGCGCGATTGTTTTATAATTGTTTTTTCGTGTACGCACTATTTAAGTTATTTTTCAAAATGCCATTCAAAAATTAACAAGAATCCCTGAAGAATAAGGCAGAATCCAAGTCCAATTAAAAGATGAATACTAGACAAACCTTGCATCAAATAAGCGAAAATCATTCAATTTAGAAGAAAAAAAAAGAGTTCTTGGTTCCTTGCTTAGATGTAGGCCCGTAATTGGTAGATGGGAACATACGAACTTCTAACTAATGCAACGCTGCTGAAGGCTGGTGACCTTCTCAGCATAAAACATCAACCAATGGCGACTCTCTCGGTTTCCATTTCCCCTCCACCCCCCTCCCACTCCAGTGACAGAAGTTTTGGTGAGACTAACGTTACAGCCAGACTCTTCAACATACGACGAATCACGTCTTTTTACAAAAAAAATATCTTCTTGCTCTTCGCCTATTACCACAGGCCCCCGAGGAGCAAATTGTTTCACTGCTTTTAGAGGCCCTTAAGCCATCAATTAAAAAGGTGTTGCGTGCGGCGACAATAACGACCTTCGAAGAATTAGTGGAACATGCGGTGCAGGCCGAGTGTGACGAGTCTGAGGAGAATCCTCGAAAGGCTGCCCGCGAGCCGCAAGGAATCAAAGGGGACAGCAAGCGAGTTACGCTTCCCCCACCCGTCGTAACGTGGTAACGTGGTAACGTGGTTTCCGTTCGGAATAAATTTGTTATTAAACAACAACAAACTTATTACTTTTTTGAATAAGTCCTTTCCTTGTAGTCATCGCTTATGTATTGAGAATACACCATGAAAATTTCAAGCACTTTTTTAAACAGTTTTTATTGTTTATCATTAGTAAGAATTGTTGAATGAAAAAGTTTGAGAAAAAATATTTCTTGGACGCTTCAAGTTAAATAGGAAGGTATATTTTATAATCACTTGTTTTTTTGAATGATCAAAAGGGTACTTCATAACTAAAAAAAAATGTTCTCGAAAACATTCTTTTTGAAACATTTAATTTGAATATCGATACGCCTTTAGTCCTTGATGATATTTTTCGTTTACAAATAAATGCATTCAAATATCTTTTACAGTTTTCGAAAAGAATAGATTTGAAAGAAAATTATTTGATATGTTCTATGTTTCACTTCATATTTTCCACACGTTATTGATTAAATAAGTCGTGTTCTTCTAATGCAAAAAAAGACTCAGTTCGCACAATGCGGTCAAATATCGAAGGATCCTCTAAGCCTTATTTGAAATTTCCGAGGAAATTTCTTTTTATATAATTTTTGAAACTGACTTAAAAAAATGTTATTGAAATATGTGCATTGCATCATATTTTACAATATGCGACGATATAATAAAACGATCGAATATATAATAATATATTATAACCCTAATTATTAGACCTTAATTTATTAGGCTTTATTTTATTTCAGCTCACTTACGTAGAACACTTCGAGCTTTCAAATGACTATTTACCTCAAAGCCAGTTCTCTACAATTTTATTGGCGATATGGAGAGTATGAAAACCATAGTGGGGTCTGATGTTATTGATTTTAATAGCGATCCCAGGAAAATAGAAAAGGTTCCCTTTAAAGATTTACTACTTTTTTCCATTTCATCCCACGAAATAATGTATCATCGCCATTTATCACAACTGGATGAAAAATACGGCAGAACTTTCGATGGGAGCCGGCAGTTCCTAAAAATGCGCAGATCTAGGAATGTCGGGTGTATTTATTTGTGTTATTATTGATAGTATTTATTATTGATTTAAAATCACCCGCGCTTTTCTGCTGAAAAAGTAGCGACAGGCGTCGCATCGATACAAGAACAGGGCAGCCATTGAACGTCGTTGATGAAAATAAACTGCCCACTCGCGGCAAGGGTTGGGACCCCTCCAGCATTGAAAATAACGAATCCCAACGTTTCAAGGACGCTGAAATGTTGGAGACTTTACTGTATTTTGAACGACCGAAGTATCATGAAATTGGAACGATTGGAGTGAACCATGGAAGAGCTGTGCGTCCATGGGGGGGGGGCAATGTTCGGGAGCAGTGATACTAATAGACCGCGACTTTTTCAACTGCGCAAGCGTGGCGTTGGAAGGGGAAAGCCACGTTATTGGCCGTAATATATGTTCTTATATGACATATATGTTCATATATGTTCATTTGTATGCGACTTTCAGCAATTTCGTTAACCTTTGAGTTATTTTATTTTGAGACTGACACTACTAATTTTCAGCTCAATAGTTTTAAAAACAACATTTCCAGTTCTGCAACTGAAGAGAATACCAACGAGTTTTAATTTGCATGCGACTTTCAATAATTTTATTAATCTTGTAATTTTATTTTACAACTTACCGTACTAATTTTCAGGTCAATAGTTTTAAGAACAACATTTCCAGAACTGCACACAAAGAGAAATCCTAAATACCTAATTGTGGATGTTATACGCGCAATATTATTTAATTCTAAATTTTAATTTAAGGACAAAAGTACAAATTTTTCCGTCCATATTAATAGCGTAAATACATATATTTGATGCAGTTTTTAGGCCCAAAAATGTGTATCCCGTTGATCTATTTTTTATTTTTCACTTTAGTGAAGCATATTAGATTTTATTCTTTATTTTTTATACTATTTGACCTCTAGATTTGTTTTTAAATCGGGGCGGGGGGGGGGGTAAGGGTCTCATTGAAACAAATATTTTTGACACTATTTGATCCAGAGTTGATTATAGCAGAACTGATAGCTCCTAATCAACTAAGTTATCTGTTATCGCAAAAAATCACGGAGCTAGAGGAGAAAACCTCGAAAAAATATCATAATAAAAATTCCAAAAAGAACTTTTTAGCTTTAATTTTAATACACATTATACACACCGTTAGTCAAAATAAGATTTTTTTCCAATTTAAAAATTTAATTTGCTATGTTTAGACAAACTTTGATATTTTAATCGGATATTAAGTACATTACATTTTTCATAGTAATAATAAAATACTGTATTATCATAAAATTGTAAAAATGGAATTAATCAATCATTTCTAAAACTCTGATTGATTTTCCGAAGTAATCAATTGCGCCGTTTGGCGAAGTGACGTATTTCGAAAAGCTGAATCAATCCCTTGTGCCGCTTGGCAAAGGGATTAACGTCCGTCAGTGTTTTCGAATTGTACAATAATTCAAAATTTGTAAATGAATTATTTAATCATTTCTAAAACTCTGATTGATTTTCCGAAATAATCATTTGCGCTGTTTGGCGGCGTTACGTATTTCGAAAAGCTAAATCAATCCTCTGTGCCGTTTGGCAAAGGGATTGACGTCTGTCAGTGTTTTCGAATTTTTCAATCATTCAAAAAAAAAAAAAAATGGTAAAAATGAAATTATTTGATAATTTCTAAAACTCTGATTGATTTTTCGAAATAATCATTTGCGCTGTTTGGCGAAGTGACGTATTTCGAAAATCGAAATCAATCCTTTTTGCCGTTTGGCGAAGGGATGGACGTCTGTCAGTGTTTTCGAATTTTACAATAATTCAAAAAAAAAAATGGTAAAAATCGAATTATTTGATAATTTCTGAATCTCTGATTGATTTTCCGGTATAATCATTTGCTTGGTTTGGCAAAGTGACGTATTTCGGAAAGTTAAATCAATTCTTTGTGCCGTTTGGCAAAGCAATTGACGTCTGTCAGTGTTTTAGAATTTTAGAATAATTCAAAAATTGTAAAAACGGAATTAATCAATCATTTCTAAAACTCTGATTGATTTTCCGGAATAATCATTTGCGCGGTTTGGCGAAGTGACGTACTTCGGAAAGTTAAATCAATCCTTTGTGCCGCTTGGCAAAGGTATTGACGTCTGTCAGTGTTTTCGAATTTCACAATAATTCAACAATTTTAAATGAATTATTAAATAATTTCAAAAAGTCTGATTGATTTTTCGAAATAATCATTTGCGCTGTTTGGCGAAGTGACGTATTTCGAAAATTGAAATTAATCCTTTTCGCCGTTTGGCGAAGGGATGGACGTCTGTCAGTGTTTTCGAATTTGACAATAAATCAGAAAAAAAATGGTAAAAACGGAATTATTTGATCATTTCTAAAACTCTGATTGATTTTCCGGAATAATCATTTGCGCCGTTTGGCGAAGTGACGTATTTCGGAAAGTTAAATCAATCCTTTGTGCTGTTTGGCAAAGGGATTGACGTCTGTGAGTGTTTTAGAATTTTACAATAATTCAAAAATTGTAAAAATGGAATTAATCAATCATTTCTAAAACTCTGATTGATTTTCCGAAGTAATCAATTGCGCCGTTTGTTGTAGAAAACTATGTATAATACATATCAAAGATGGCGGGCGTAATTCACGTGGGCTCGGGCCTCAGATAGAGCATAATATGACCTCACTTTTTCTAATTATGCTTATGTGTACCTTAAGACCTGAAATCTGTAGCTCTGTTCCTGATCATTAAATTTTTTTTCTAAAATGATGCTAAAGAAAAATAAATCAAGGATAGCCAATATCCCATGTAAAGATATATATTTGAAGCGTATAAAATAGAATCTTCCTTATTTGTAATTTTCTTTGTATAAACAGTATGTAATATAATTTTTGTGAATTAAACTCCAGAACTCGAGACTAGGAAAAGTCCACTATTTATAAATGAATGTTTATTGTAATTTGTGTCGAAGGTATTATATTTATACATCATAATGTAATATTTATTCATACAAATGATATTTAGAATTATGAAAATATTTTGAATTCTTAACCTATAAATTCTAACTGATATTATTATTATATTGATGTGATCGATGTCACTGATGATTTACTAACTTCTGTTTATAATCACTATTTCTACAGGAATGTTTGCAAAGGATATAACACTCGAGATGGCAATTCAAAAAATACATAACAATAGTTAACAAGCGCGCGAACGATTACTTATGGGTTAGAGTACCATGTTGTCGTACTTATACTCATGTTCCACATGCTCAAAAACATTGCGGATTATGAAGTACAGTTAATAAGTATAGTATGTTTTTAAATAATTTGTTTAGGAAAGTGATAAATAATGACGAATAATTAATTAATTGCTCAATATTGTTTCTGTAAGGCAATTGGGTATTTTTAGAATAACGAATTCAAAAATCCCGTCCACATAGTCACGTGATCAAATGTAAAAGACATTTGTAGAAAACTAAGGACGTAATATACGTAGTAATACACATTTCGAAAACCATGTAATATACATGATGTATTATACGTACCCATCCCTGCAGTCAGACCGAGCAGTAGGGTTGTAAAGTTTCATGAAACTTTGACCAAATGAAAAGTTTCATGAAACTTTGGAAACGTTTCCAAGTTTTCAAAGTTTCAAACATTAGGGCGGGAAAATTCAAAATATAAAAATACTATCAAGTATTAAATATAAACATTTAATAGTATCCTTTGTGTTTGAAAGCAAATCGTTTCAACTAATTGATATAAATAAATCAACTATTAATTGTTATTAACATGTAATTTTTTCAATATTTTGTTTCAAAAATTTGAAAATTGATTTCAATAAAATGAAAATAAATGTCGTATTTAATACATATTTAGTTTTTAGAATGTTTCATACTGCCTGCATATATTGTTTGTATTGCTTGTAGGAGCCATCCATGTACTCCATACTCTTTAAGGACTTCCCAAAGTGAGTTTACAAAATGTGAGGACAAATTTGAATCAGTTTAAAAGATATTTAGGACCTATCAAAGCTTGGACAACATTTAAAAATATTTCATAAATTTTCGCAAATCGTTCAGTTAATTATTCTCTTAAAACATTATTTTTAAATCTTCAAAACGCCACGTTTTCTTTTGAGTTTTTAAAAAATATGTTGAAATTATTATTATTTTCGAAACTGTTCAAAAAATTCTGAGTAATTTTTAAAACGATTTGAATTTTTCCTAGATATTTGAAAAAGTTCTGCAAAATTAAAAAAATTACCTTAAAATCTTCCAGATATTTTTCGACAATTTTCAAAATGCTTCGGAATGTTTCGAAAATCTTTTTAAAAAAATTTCCAAAAATGCATTGCAACATTTTTCCACCTTAGAGGGCCCCCCCTCAACAGTTCCCATTTTCGGAAAAAAATCCCTAATTTTTTTTGTTTCGAAATTCGAATACTAACACGTGCCATATCGGGTACTTCAAAATCCCATTTAATTAACATGGGGAAATTTTGGATTTTCGAAAAATTGAACTCATACTCATATTATTTGATCGAAACATGCCAACTTTTTGAAGGATTTAAGAGGAGTACTTATGAAATAAAACCATGCTAATAACTTTTATTTTTGACCCCCCCCCCCTCAGCGCCCCAAATATGACCCTAAAATAAAAAAATTACATTTTTACGTATTATTGTTACTTTTTAGCAATTTCCGTCGTCTTTTTCATACAAATAACTACGAGTGGACAATTTGAATATTTTCCATGACTCTTTAAACAATTTTTAATTGTTTAGACAAATGTAACTTATTTAAACAATTATTTCTTTTCAAAAAAGGTAAAAAATAATGTTATTTTCTGATTGAAATGTAATAGTTTGTCATTCTTTAGAGGAGTATTTTTTTTTTAAACATTTTGTAATTATTTAAACCATTACGTATTGTTTATTCTCAAAATTTTAAAAAATTAACACAGAGATATCCAGTTTATTTTCAGATTTGTATGCTATGCTACTTTTTGTTGAATAATTATATTATTTTGATAAATTTCCTTTAATTTTCAATAAATTTCTATTTGTTTAAACAATTTCGCTTTGCTTAAGCAGTTTTTTTCGATAACTTGAAAAAAATTAAATTAAATTAAATACATATAATTATTTATCTGACTGTATAGAGTTTATAGTGTATAGAAAGAATATATTAACTATTACTGTTTCCATGGCTTCTTATGTCTTTTCGGATTAAGGTCTCATTTACACATTCTAACCATTCTTTCCGCGGTCTGCGTCTGGGCATACTGCCATTTACTTTACAACCCTTTTTCTCCGTATCATGTACACATAGAATATCTAGTTTCCTTACGTGCATAGTTTCTCGTAGTTCTTTTATCTTAAGATCATTCACTCCTCTAGCATTTCAAACACCCAGTCTCCATTCGTCGCCTGAAACACGACCTTTACGTTTACCACGCGTATGCATTTCATCAACCAAAGTTTCAGTCCATTCCGACACTATTTTATTGTTTATATTATTCATTATTTAGATTGTACACCCAACTACCACCGTTATGCGCAAAATTTGTGTTGCGAGTCGAAATCATGTCCAACTTAAGTAGCGATTCGTCATATGGTGGTGAGTCCAGGTGTAACGTCAGTCCCACTAAATCTTCTGTTACTGTGGGGGGAGGGGGCAGGAAAGGAGGCCTACCCCTAGCCATGGAACCAAAAACTCTTTTTCTTTTTTTACTTATCATTTTCAATCGTCATTTGCCGTATCTTGCATAGTTTGAACTTGAAATTAAATTTTTGATTTTTCATTATTTTTTGTGCAATAAAAATGAGAATCTTCGATTTTTCAAGAAAATTTGAAAAGTCGTGATGATAATCCGGTAGGGCGTGCAAAAAGAAACACTTTATTTGATTTGACTTTTTTTGTGTCGTGCGTTGTTTCGCTGAAAATGTTAATTTTCGTTCCCTCTTCTGGATTTTGAAAATGCTGTAAGTCTGAAACTTTTGATTTTATCGAAAAATGTCATGAGAATAAATTGTAGAAATTTTCGAGTTATACAAACAACCGTACACATAATTTGAACATTTTTAAAAGACAATGCCTTAAAAATTTTCAAAATGCGCTCACTTTTCGAATTTTCATCCAAACTGGCTGGCTAACGAACTTGCCCTTTCGTTTACGAGACTGGAAGAGTATACCAAAGGTCAATTATATTTATCATTTCTTTCCAAAGTTATCGTGCTCAAAGACAGACATACATACATACATACATACATACATCTGAACGAAAAATTTATTGAAGTAAATTGTTTGAATTTTTGAGTACTATGAACGGGCGCACATATAATTTTCAAATTGTGGAAAAAAGGGCCTTAAAAATTTGCAAAATGCGCTCACTCTTTGAATTTCCATCCAAAATGGCTGGCTAACGAACTTGACCTTTCGTTTACGAGACTAAAAAAGTATACCAAAGGCCAATTCAATAGGTCAACTCTTTCGAAAGGTAAGCATAAATTAGGAAATTTGTTTGAATAACATTATTGAATGCATTTGTAAAATTGTTTAATGTGCAATGCATTTTATTTATTTAAAAGGATAATTTAATAGTATGTTCCTTTACTCGATCGGTATAAGATTAACAAGATAATTGTTTGGTTATCCTGTAACTTTTTTAGAAGAAAAAAATAACTTCAAACTTTAAAATTTTTGTTTCTATCATCTCTGGTTCTTTTTCAAACATTCAGTATAACCATAAAAAAATATTTTTTTAAATTCTCACATCAAGTTACATTCTAACAGCAGAGTAAGTACAAAAAAATTCAAAGACATAGAAAACTATAAAAGAATAAAGTGTAAAAGAAAATAGTTGACAAATATTTCCAAACATGCTTACACCGAGTGAAGAATTTTATGAATTATTTTTTTATGGTCACCCCGAAAGTTAAAAAGAACAGAAAAAAAACTTGAAAAAGTTAAGAAGTGAAATATGCTATTAAACCTTGATCGACCTTTAAATATTTTTTATTTTTATAACTTCAATTTGTAGTTTGAATTTCATGTTTAATATTGAATGAAGTTTAAAATCAAATTTGAAATCAATTCTCAGAAAGTTAGTTATTAAATTAAAAAAATGTGTCCTCAATTCTTAATGGTATTTAATAACCACGCGCTTTCGTTGAAAGCATACATATATGGCGCAGCAGCCTCCGTCGATCCAACGGAAATGCCCGACGCGCCACGAGTGTCTTCGCGACTTCTCATCCCGCGGTCTCGTTTCGTTTTGCAACATTTCCCATGGGAAATTGCGAGGTTTGTTTTGTTTGGTGTGTTTTTCTCATCTCGTTAAGAAAACTTGTTAACCTGATCGTTAACGATGTGTATCAGGTTTTGGACAAATCATAAAGCACGTACCTTCTATATGAACTGAGTAAAATACTTATCATGCAATATGCATAGATTTACAAACATAGCCTCATTGTTGTCACCTTCCTTGCAGCCTTCAGTCGGTAGTTTTGCAGTATGTCCATTAATTCTTATACACCTGGAGATTACCTGCTTTCTATCTAACAATCTACATTTAAATATTGTACATATATATATATAATTAAAAACTAAAGGTCAACAACCACCGTAGGGTCCCACTGGGAGGAACTGTCATCTAAAAAATGACACCGGCTCCCAGTAGAACCGCGGTAAATCCCATTCATGGCCACGTCTCACAACCGTGATATGGGTGGTCACAGGACACAACGAAATCACAACGACAGGTCGGCGAAACTTTCGTGTGTTTTGAGGACACGAAGCGACTTCAATATTTGCTCCTTATTTTGCACTAATTTTTATTCTCAGCTACCCTAAAAAATCTATCATTTCAATAAATGTAGATCATCATAATTCAGAATATGCATTCATATTGAAACATACCTATTTTCATTGTCTTGTTTTCATGATTATAAAAAAGTGTGCATCATATACAAAAAATGCTGTTATCATACATTTTATTGCAACTTGTGTCATTTCTCCATAAATTTAATTTGTTTACTTCCAACGTTATTTTTTATGATCAAAACTAAAAATACGCATACTAGTGTAAAGTGGTTCTAAGCAAATTTGCAGATATAATTTAGGCGAAAAATTTTGTTAAATAAAAAGTTATTGAAGCTTGTGTCGTTTTACCAAAAAGTAAATTTCCAATTTTTTTTCTGGAGGCCTAAAAAGAAAGAACAAGTTTGTTAACCAGCTATTTTGGATCTTAATTTATTCAGATAATTGAGTATTTAATTTTAAATTCATACAATTACATGCAAATAGACCCGCAGGAGGTGAACAAAAAGACGTTATAATTTTAATTTTTCCTAAATTAAAAGCATATTTTTAAAATTTTTGAGACCACTTTTTTTGAAAATTTGAAAATTCAATGTACGGTTATTATTAGTACTTCAGAAGACGAACAATTTGTCCCTGTGAAATTTTTCGATAAAATAAAAATGATCAGAGTTATAGCATTTTCAAAATCCCAAAAAACAAACGAAAATTAATATTTTAGGCCGAACAACGCCCGATATTGAAAAAAGTCGATTGAGAGAAAAGCGTTTCTTTCTCAAAGCCCTGCAAGATCAACATGATGAAATTTTGAATTTTTTCGAAAAACCGAAAATTTAAATTTTGATCGCACAAAAAATAATTAAAAATTAAAAATTTTATTTATAGGTTAAACTATGCAAGATACAAAAAAAGATAACAACACAAAAATCGTACAGCTAAAAAAGGTCTACAAATTTGTTATCATTCACTTTTCGATAGGACGCGTAGTTTTTGTTTTATTCGTGAAAAATAACATTAAAAATAAAAAAAATTATTGTTTTGGAAGACGACACAAGTAAATAAAAAAATATAATAGGCAAACTTGTTTACTCAAACAGGATGTACGAATTTGTTATTTATAATTTACAGAAAGGACAAGTATATTTTTCAATCTTGAAAAATACGCATAAAAATAAAAAAATTAAGTTTTTAAAAAATGCCAGAAGAGACGAAAAAAAATGAAAAGACAAAACTTGTTCAACCGAAAAAGATCTACAAATTTGTTATAAGCTCTTGCTATAAAAAATATATATATGTATATATAAGTGTATATTAATTATATATATTAATTATATATAATAATTAAAAATTTTTTTTTACTGTTTTAGTTGATGGAAGGTGAGATTTGATTAGTTAAATGTGATAAGGGCAGTTCCTACGGGTCGTGGAATATAACTGTGAAGTTAGGTATATTATCCGCAGCCTTGAAAAGTTGTCTGTGGTATTTATTTTTAATTACGTATTTTTTTGGCGGTTTCAATTGAAGACAGCTGAGACTTGGTTCGTTAAATATGATAGGGGTAGGTCCGCAGGGTTGTGGAATATTACTGCGGGAATAGATATATTGACTAGAGTCTTGAAAAGTCTTCTGAGGTGAGTATTTTTAATTTTCTTTTTTTTTGCGGTTTTAGTTAAGGACAGCTGGGACGAGATTCGTTAAATTCGATAGGGGTAGTTTCTAGGGGTTGTGGAATATTAATGTGAGAGTAGATATATGTATATCAAAAAGAGAATAGGATAGCTGTGTCTGATTATTTTTAATATGAAATTTTTTGGCGGTTTTAGTTGATGGAAGTTGAGACTTGCTTTGTTAAAAAGTGATAGGGGTAGTTCCTAGTTGTTGTGGAATATTACTGTGGAGATATCTATATCAACTGGTATATAGGAAAGTTGTCTGTCGTGATTATTTGAAATTTGAAATTTTTTTGGCGGGTTTAGATAAAGGCAGTTGTAACTTGGTTCATTCAATATGATAAGAGTAGTTCCTAGAGGTTGTAGAATATTACTGTGGGGATAGATATATTAACTAGAGTCATTGAAAGTTGTCTGGAGTGATTAGTTTTAATTTGAGGTTATTTTGGCGGTTTTAGTTGATAAAAGGCGAGACTTGGCTCGTAAAATGTGATGGGGTTAGTTGCAGACAGCTGACACGTGGTTCATTAAATGTGATTGGAGTAGTTCTTAGGGGTTGTTCAATGTTACTGTGGGGATGATGGGTATATGAAAAAGAGTTTGAGGGAAGTGTTTGTGGTAATTATTACTAATTGAAATTTTTATGGATCTTTTAGTTGAACGCAGCCGAACAGGGTCTGGTTGAATGCGTTGAGATTATTTTTTTTGTTTTTTTGTTTATTACTGTGGGGTTCTGGGTATAGTTTAGAGTTTTGCGAATGCGACTGGTATGATTTTTTATATATATTACATTCTCATCATAATGAGAAGGTATTGGTTTTATGTGAAAAATGACTTTTGTGGATTCCATGGAATGTCGACGTTTTGAGGCCCCCTGAGTCAGAAAAAATAGTTTTTACGTCGGTGTCTGTCCGTCAATATTAAAATAATTTAAGGTAAAATTTGTATTTGTTCAGAAGATATTCAGAAGGTTTTGAAGTTTTGGGAACATTTCAAAAATCCTGAAACAATGAATAGATTTGTAAGATCTTGAAGCTTCTTAAGAATGTTTAAAAGGATCAAGATAAAAATAAATTTTCTCAAGATTTCTAGAAAAACTTTAAACCTTCAATAGCCTAGTTCAGAACCTGTCGAATAAAAATTGTAACAAAATTTGGGAATTATGTGTGGTAATTTGCTAATCAATTTTTGCAATTCATTATTCCATTTTTATCATTTTCTCTGTTTCTTTTAAGTATGCGATAATTTATAACGACCTTCGGAGAAGCGGAATAGTCCACTTCAATCTAATCCACGTTTTTCTATTGCAGCATTCTGTGGTGTTAGTATATGAAACGTCCATAAGGGCCTGTGAGCGCTGCTTTCCCTGTCTTGGTCAGTCCATGTCCATGACACTAAATGCCAACTCTAAATCGCCTACGGCTCGACTAATAGAAACGACAACCGAAGAAAATGGAATGACGCTCAGCATGGTGATTTCAACGGCTAGAAACGGCAGCAACAGTCGACGACATCAGGGAATACGCTAAATGCCAACTCTAAAGAGCCGCTGGCTCTACTAACAAAAACACCAACGAAGAAAAATGGAATGGCGCTCAGCAGGGTGGATTCAACGGCCAACAACGATAGCAACAGTCAACAACATCAGGGAAGACGCTGAACGCCCACTCTAAACAGCCGCTGGCTCTACTAACAGGAGCACCAACTGAGAAAAATGGAATGGCCCTTAGCAGGGTGGATTCAACAGCAAACAGCGATAGAAACAGTCGACGACATCAGAGAAGACGCTAAATGCCAACTCTAAACAGCCGCCGACTCGACTAATAGAAACGCCAACAAAGAAAAATGGAATGGCGCTCAGCAGGGTGAATTCAACGACTAGCAACGACAGAAACAATATACGACATCAGGGAAGTTGTTCAATGCCAACTTTAAACAGCTGCCCGCTCCACAAATAGAAAAGCCAACGAAAGAAAATGGAATAGAGTTCAGCAGGGTGGTTTCAACGGCTAGCAACGAAAGCAAAAATAGACGACATCAGGGAAGACGCTAAATGCCAACTCTAAACAGCCGCCAGCTTGACTAATAGAAACGCTAACCAAGAAAAATGGAATGACGCTCAGCAGAGTGGATTCAACGGCCAGCAACGACAGCAACAGTCGACGACATCAAGGAAGACGCTAAATGCCAACTCTAAACAGCCGCCGGCTTGACTAATATTGGTACAGGGACCCTCTATCCACAACCCGAGGACGCGTTCGGTGGCTTTGTCATAGGCCCTTCGGCTCGATTCCTGCGGAATCAAAACCAATAAACAAAAACAATATATATATATATATAGCGCCTTGGGTACCATCTCACTTGCGGTTGCGCATCTGCTTTGATAAACAAATGGCTTAGTATCCACTATAATGTATTACAAGATGGATTTTGGATACAAGATGTGGTCAAAATCAGTAGAGTCCGTCTTATAATTCGTATCCAGACTCCGCCTTACTTTTTGATCCAGAACTTTGCCTGCCTATCTGCTTCTATTGATTGATTTGGTAACCAAATGGTAGCTAAATGAATCTACTATTTACTATTGACATTCTACTAATTCAATAAATGCAGTAGGACTTCAAATCCTATCAACTTATTTGGTTACTAAATAGAAAATAAATTAAATTACTTTATTGAGCACTTCTGATAATAATAATCAATAGTTTTTACTACTTTATTTCTGAATAGTGAGATTTCTACTAATGCTACTCATTATTCTTATAAATTCTTGCTAAAGAAATTTACGTGCTCTATTTTATTTATTATTCCTACAACTATAGTTTAAAATAGTATTTCGTGATAAAAGTTCGAAACAGTGGACTTTTGACGTAGTTCTTGAAATACGCCGCAAGAGTTGTATGCAACTGCCGTTAAATTCAGAATTTTCATCGAATTTCTGCTTATTTGCCCGAAGAAAGAATGGTTTGATTTGTGTGAATGAGACTCTGATTCGAAAAGATATAAAAAGCCATAGAAATAAAAGAGCTTGCATGAGAAAATGCATGCGGACGTGATAGAAGCTAACGAGGTATGCCAGGAAAGAAAAGTGTGGCGACAAATAGCTCATAAGAAATACATAATGAGGACTAAAATCTAAAATCGGGATAAAGATTAAACTTTATTTTTTTCGTGTGAACGTAAAACGTTCTGGACCTCCTAGGAGTGTTTGAAGTGCTGTGCCGGCTAGTGTGAAATCCTGTAAGTGTACAATGTACTGGCAAACGCAAGAAGAAGAAAGGTTGCGGTAAACTTGCACGATTCACTGTGTACTCGACGCCCTTTCCTCCATTTATTCAAAAAATTGGGATAATTAAATCAATTGCCTGATTTTTACGACGAAAAGTTCGTTTTTGTTTTGAGTGAAATTAATAAACTTTTATGTAAACAATCTTTATTAACTACCATTCACATGCGACTAATATGGCGCATTCGGGACTAAAATCGGCAGGTAACTTGGCGCACAAGTTTTTGGTTTGTTTTCATTTCGGCGACAGCGCCTCTTTCGCCCATTTTACTCACGGCAACTGTTAAGAGGGGATTGATACTTCAGCGGGTAGTGAGGCACAGCGGGGTAGGTTAGGATTTTCGCCGACACCGCCGTCTACATTTATCCTACCCTACTAATAATTCTATCCCCACTCCGCCGCCACTTACCGCATCTAGGTGTATAATATATTTGGACGAAGCCACAAAAGTGAAGGTAGCGCCGCCCTTGTGGCATGTGGCCCAACTGGACCATTGCCGCATCTAGGTAAAATATCTTTGGTAATACCAATGTACAATCTCGGGTGTTCCAAAAATGCATTCAAAATTTTTTGTTTACTCTGAAGGGCAGAATTTTTCAAATACAAATAATTACTAATGGACAATTTTAATATCACTTATGACTTTCTTGTAACGTTGAACAATTTTCTATTTGTTTAAATAATTTTTAGAAATTTCGAAAATAAACAACAATTAATTGTTTAAATAAACACATAGTGTTTAAAAAAAATTATTACTCCAAACAATGACCAACTATTAAATTTTATTCAGAAAATACGATTTTTTTTACATGTTTAAGAAAAAAAAATTTTTAAAGAAGTCCTTTTCCAAAAATCAGTGGAAGTTTTAGTTTTTGACTCATAAAATATTTAAGCTGGAGTAATCAGTAGCGTCGTTTAAACAGTCGGTGTGTGAACAGGAGTCGAACGTAGTGTTCTCCCGTCGCTAACCCCACCTCTGCGCTCGCTTCGATAAAACTGTGTTGGAATCCCGCTCACGCACACAGGACTGCTTATGGACCCTGGAAATCGAGTATAAATGGCAAAAATAGAATTCAGGCCAAACGTTAAAGCCATTTTGTCTGATTTTTTGTATACAGACTATAAAGAGTATAGAGACTGTGAATACGGCTCGATTTTTTCAAAAAAGTTATATTTTTTATGCAAAAATTGAAAGAAAATAATTGTCGTCGACAGCATCGTTGTAGAAATGTGTTCTACTATTTAGCGAAGGAGGGAGTGGGTAAGGAAGTTATTCTTCTCGGGGTTTTCTTTGCGCGCTCCAAACGAGAAAAGGAAAAACTACCACCCGTTATGACTCAAGTCTGCAGGCACGAAGGAATAGTAAGGAGTGGTATCCCTGTAAATGGGGAGTGGGACGAACAACGTCTAAAGAGACCATTTGAAACGCTGAAATTCAGGACGCTAACAGTAGGCTTAAGGGGGCTGGGGGGGGGGGGTCCGAGAACCTAGAATGAAACTCAGCCCCAATGAAAAAGCCTACATAGTAAACTACATTAGTACAAGGAATTATTTGATTATTTGGTAGCTAAATTTCATTTCATTATACATTATCCTTCGCAGATGCGTCGAATTGGACCTATAAATGAGGCCAGTTGTCTCAGATTTGAATCGAAACATTCCGAGAGTAAAACGATGTTAACTAGTAGTAAAAATAAAATGAATGCATTGCTAGTGATAGGAAAACGGCATCAGGTGTCTCTAATGCATTTAAAAATTTCAAAATATGAAGAGACGTACATTTCATTCGGGCCAAGCGTTTCTGACCTTTCTATTTATAATCATTTTTTACTTACTTTTCATTTACGTTGTTGATGGAAAAATTTACTTTTCGTGTAACGAAATTATATGTAATTATTTTGACACACACGCGTGGGCGTACGACGTATTTGTAACAGAATCTCAAAATATAGTTAAATACGATCATTTGCCCAGTCGTAACATTTCTTGTTGATTGATATGAATAGGAAAGAATATGCAGTTACTCGGAATAAACTATAAGTGTATTATTACAAATTTTAATATAAATATGTTGCTAGAGAGCAATAAAAAAAAGCCCAAGCGATTAAACAAAAAATTATTTTTTCGCTAATCCAATCTTATTAATTTTTTTATTAAGAAATAATCTTACTCAATTATATAATTAATATATATAATTGAAATTGGATTTTTTCGGAATTTGAAAAAATATCTCATTCCAAAGTATTCTTCCTTGTTGAGTTTAGAAATAATCGATATAGTGGTATACTTATAATACAATTATATAACTGATAAATATCATTGTCTTCATTACATATACGTCAAATTGTATAGTTCGAATTGCATGTACGAAAATTATTTGAAAATTCTGTAATATCATTCGAGATATAATTTACTGTCTATAATAAGTGATGTTTGCGATAATTACTTTTAATGCAAGAAATGTAGACAGGAAAACTTATTTAAGATTTTTGTACAAGTCTCAAAACGTATGCCTATTTTTTCCTTCCCGTGTACCGATTGAACACGAAATAGTTTGTTTGTAACGAACGTAAAAATATGTTGTATAACTATTGAACTGATTTGTAACAATTAAAACATGTATTCCGAAAAACGTCTTTGAAAATTGCTTCTTTTACAGCCCATTATCCTATTCTAACATCTCACTTGAATGTATTAACACGTTTTTTTCGACGTTTTCTACAATAATTAGAATTAAAAATAATGTTTCTAAATTTTTCAACGGAAATATTTTATTGCACATTTGCTTATGATCCCATTTTCTTCTTTATCTACAACATTGATACATATTCTTTAAAAAATTCATGGTCACAGACCTAATAGAGTATAAAAATAAGCCTTATTTTGAAGGTTAAGTACCTCGAGAAAAATGATGGCTTCAACATACGTTGTAACGCATATATGTGCGCAGTTTTTGGCAAAGTACGATCTTGCGGGATCAATACTAACAATATGAAAGCCAGCATGATTTGAACGAAAGTGCCGAAACCCATGTAAAATACGAACTTAAAAATGCCTATTTCTTGAAATCAAATCATTTTCAGGAAAAATATGTTTAAGGGTTTATGAGACGTAGTTAGGTGAATAAAATAAAACACTTTCGATACCAATTAGTAGGTGGCCCAAAAACCGGCCTTACTGACCCCCCCCCCCTAAAAAAAAGTGTTAAGTTCATAAAGCGAAGGTAAATGTTTACGGAAACCTTAAAAAATACATAGTATCTATAGTATAGTAAATTTACAAAATAGCAATATTTATCAAGAGGAAAATTTACCCCTTGTTTGGCGCACCTCCCTGGAGTAACGTACTTGCACATGGGGTCGTCGACGACCCCAGCTTGAAAAAATTGTTATAAATAATAAAGTATTAAATAATTTCACTTAAACATGTTTTTGTATCTTTTTGAATACTTATTTTAAAAGATCATATCGGTTATATAGCTGAATATTAAATTCAATTGAACAAAAAAAATTGTTGAAATTGCATAAAGTAAAAAATGACAATTTTCATAACAAAATTCATAACTTTTCTTTTCCTTGATAAAATTAGCTGAAAATTTAACTAAGGCTTCTCCTAATGTATTGGTATAAGAAAAAAATTAGTGTGAAAAAATTTCTTTCAAAAAAGGTATTTATTCCGAGAAATGAAAGTGGGAATTTCGTGATAAATTGAGAGAAATTGATAAATATAGAGGTAGATATGTAGATATGAGGTAGATATGTTATATATATTAACCCACTGACGACCCAGAACTACAATTTTTTAACTTATGTTCAAGCCTCATTCTCATGACTGAAAAAGAGAAATTTCTAAACGAAAACTATGCTTGCTCGTAGTTTTGAGTATGCTCTTCAAGAATCCGTCATCAGACTGGAGTTTGGTCGAGTAGGAAATCCAATATGGCGCCAAATTTAGAGAAAAGTACCAAAAAATCAGGATATTTTTTTTCATAATTTTTTTTCGAGTCAAAAGAGTATTGGGACTCGATCCCAACTATGATCAACGGTGATCGGAATAGCTGAACTGCAAGAAAAAACTTGTCTCACCGATCTCGAATAGCCATACTCTTCGCAAAATGGCGGATCCATACCCTTCGCAAAATGGCATAACTTTTTTATAAACAATTGCTTTTTTGCATATGTTCTACACGCCGAAATTGATTTTTTTATCTACGAATAATATGCGCAAAACATTCAAGTTTAGGAATCCGAAAGAAAATTTAACTGCTCGACTATAATTGGAACGGGAGAAATATTTTTTTGGCGGAACTCGCCGTTGTGCGGTAGCCGCGAGCGAGTGGGGCGGCGCGGTGTCATGAAATCGTCACGCGCTCTTCTATTCAAAATTGTGCCACAGCAATACGAGAAAGAGTTTTTGATCATTATCATAGATATATATTTAAAAAGTGTACAATATCAATACGGATTATACTATATACGGAACTTTTTATGATAAAATATGTAAATTAGATCATTCATCATCACTATTTTTTCTTATTTCGCTTGACTATTCTACTTTTTACAACTTCCTGATCCTCTGAAAATATTCTGCATTCTATGTACTCTTGATCTATGGCGTTGTAACGATGAAATTGGCGCGTATCTTTAATCGATACGGCTCGTTCAAATCGAATTTTTAATATTTCATAAGTATCATGCTCTTCTACAGAACAAAATCCAAAATCGATTTTGTCGAAGAAATCATTTGCCCAATCAAATAATGCTTTCAGAGTAGTTGGGTAATTGTGAAATTTTAGTACCTACAGTGGCATTCACATTATTATTAGGAATTAAATATTTCATAACGGAAACTGATTTTATCACATCTAAAAATTTAAATTTCAAAAGGGGCAGTTTTGAAAATAATAAATAATAATGAAATTCTCACATGAAATACGGAAAGTGGATTTGATGTAAGGAGTATGATGAAAGAAATCGCGAGCTTTTGAAAAGTTCAAAAGCGAATACTGACTTGAAAAATGTGAACAAATTGAATTTATGTTTATCTAAAGTTTACAGTTTATCCTTGTACAAAGTGATGTTGGGACGCTGTACGGTAATGACGTTTGGGGTGTTCTTTTATTAAATTAAAGTAAATAGGAACACGATTAAAAAAAAGAAATGCCCATTTTGTAGAGGATGATAATAACTATTTATTAAATTTAAAAAAATCAGTACAAGTCTCTAAATTAATGTTATATTACTGGGACTTCAATTTTGCCGCCAATTTGACAGTAACCCAGTTATGAAATTGTTAGCATCGCGCTGTAGACTAGATCGGTACGCATGTCTTTTCATGGTTCCACGTACACCGTCGCATACCCCTTTCCCATATGAAGTGGCGGAAAAATTCCACTCAGCATCAACTTTGAAATCGACCTGGTGATTGCACAAATTTACAAAATTATAATGACAGTTACTCCCAGTGGGACCCTGCGGTGGTTGTTAACCTTTAGTTTTTAATTATATATATATATATATATATCCATACACAGGAATTTAAAGATTATAATTTTTTGTAAATTCTGAATAATTCTTTAAATATATAGAATTTTAAATACTTATTTATTCTTATTATGAAGAACAATTTGTATATTTTTGTCATTTTGCACTAATGAATGCAAAATTAGATAAGGTAAGCTTTGAAAGGGGAAGTATGTAAATATATATTTTTACGTATGTATATGTCTCGTTTTAATTGCAGGTATTATATTTTGATTATTTACATAGCATAAGAATTTTTTAATTGGACCTTGTAGTTTTCCTATAAATAATCCCTGATGAAGGGGTCTAAATTGGCCCGAAGCATGTTGGTTCCCTCGTGGTATAAAAAAGACGGAGAAAGGTAAAAATGAGAGCTTGGGTTTTGGGCTGCATACGAATTGAGTCCAGGCTACTGAGGTATACTTTTCGTAGTGTACGAATTGAGTCCCAAGAGGGATGAAGACGATTGCCTTCTCCACTGCTCAATTCTCCTGAACGCGTTCTTTGAGACCCATCCCACCTGTAAATAGTTTTACTGCATAGCTTATGAAAGTTTAACGCTCGTCATGTCCTCCTTAAATATTGTAACTCACATCAATTCTATGAGTACGTTTATGTTAAGTGAAAAAGGGAAACCTCTCGTCGTCATGAACGGATATAAGTTCTCATTTAATAAATTATTGAGTGTCGATATTCGACGTTAGTAGTATAGGACAACTATGGGGTGCCGTTATGGGCGTGGTCTAATCCCCTTCTCTATTCCGCACCCCGCGACTGGTGCCGACGCGTCGCAGCAGATAAGACGGGCTGGCCGAGATCTATGTAGTTGGAGAGGGGAAGAGGGAACCCCGGTCTGGGAGATTCTGGGTGTAGTGACGTCACACATGCAGTTCCTAAACGTGAAAATGGAAAAGTTAAAGAAGTGGAGATAGGAGATTCCCGACTGGAGAGTTCAGGGTGCTGTGACGTAATAATGTTGGGGTTTTCCCAGAGAAAAAGATACTCAAACGATTTTTAATATTTTTAGCTAGACAATTATTGTTTTAGATTGAATAATTTCAAGAAGCAAAATTTAATGGTCATTTATTACTGAAATGAGTTTAAAAAATAATTATCGAAAATAGAGGAAGGGTAAATAATAAGAATAATAGTTTTTTTAAACCTATGAAAATAGATTTATTCAATTTTTGTCAAAAAAAACCTTACATCGAAATAGACCTACTAAAACATGAGAATATATTATCATAAACAATTATTAAAACCAATTTTTTTATGAATAAAAAGGACAAATAACACATTTTTAATAAATTGAAATCACTTATTTGCACAAAAGTACTCAAAAAGCACTCAAAAGCGGTGATGAAAGATTTTTTTATAACAAAATTATTAAAAAACTATTTCGACGCCTCCATTCCATACCGCTCCACGTTGCGTTTAGTCACCGTTTAACTTCAGGTCCTATTAGAGGAGGCAGCTAAAGCCACAAAAATAATGTGTATATGTATATTGGAGTTACTGGTTATAAATTGTACGGCGAAAAAATTCAAAATGGCGGCCACAATTTTTTTAACATTCAGAAAAAAATAAAAACGAACTCAAAATAAATTATTCGCACAATCTGTGAGGTATATACTCGCCACCGTATTTAAGCATTTCGGCGCGAATACTGTCTACACCAGCAGCTTTACCATTTTAATAATAAATTAAATTTGATATAAATAATTGTTTAAACAATTATGATTTTTTTGGTGGTTTTTTTAAATACGCATTATTAATTATGCTATTTTTTATTGATAATTAGATGTTTACATAAATTATTCAATATTCTCTTCGAATAGTGCTAGAAAAATGCAGTTTTTTCTGTAATTTTCCACTTTTTAGCCACTTTTCAATTAGTGTTGGGAAATAATGGATGCAACTTAGCAAGCCTAATTGTTTAAATAAATAATTATTGTTTATAACTATCTTTTTATTACTGCTTGTTAGTTGCTGTTTTATTATAAAATTTTGAACTTTTTTTTCAATTTTCACATTTGCATTAATTATTACCTCACTCTAAGTACAAAGTGAACTATAAGTTGATAATTTCAGGATAAAAAAACAAATATCTAGCAGAGCTATAGGAGAAGATAGTTATAAACAATTAAAATTTGGTAAAAAAAATTAAAGTTGTTTAATTGTATCCATTATTACCTCACACTAATCGAAAAGTTGAAAATAAGTTAAAACTTCGGAAAAACTGCAACTTACGAACTCAATTCTATGTGAAAATTCTTAAAATATATAATTAATTGTTTAATTAATGTATGTAAACATCTAATTAATAACACAAAGTAGTATTGTATGCATTATGAATAATCAGAGCCAAAAACTCACAAAACGCAACTTCTTAATTATTGGATTGTTTGAGGCCCTATAAAACAGACTTCTGGGGCGATATTTAAAAAATAAGTTTGCCGATCATCCTAGAGTTCGGGGTGCTGAAAATAATTTAGATGGAAACACGACGACGAACCGGCGAAACGCCCACATATGCAAATTCTATTTTCGTAATTTTCGTCTCGCACCTACGCAGCCATTCATTCTACTCATCGAGTTTTCTTATAATGGAAATAGACCATAAAAGAAGAAATTCCTAAAATTGATCAGGTATAACCAGGTATACGGACTATAGGCAAAGATACATTTATCTATATTTGTCTATGCTTCATTGTGGAATTATTTTAAACAAGCATATTCTTCCTGACGCTTCGGAAACGATGAGCTAAAGCCGCAAAAAGAAGATAGATTGATCAAATCCAATTGCCCGAAGATACAGTTTCTTATACAAGAATGATCAAACATAATTGTATCTACTCAAAAGAAAGGAGTAATGATAATCGATCAAATAATAGTTTTGCTAAACTTACGAATGGTACGTATTTTCCCAAATGATTTCAAACATCGTAATAAATGAGTTATAACCTCCTTATCCCATCAGTCACTTGACTTGAAGTGTAAAGACTAAAAAGTGTTAAAGAGTAAATTCGATTCAGGAAAATTCCACCTTTTCAACTCATCCTTCCCGCTTGTTCAATAAAACGTGAAGTGCCGTTAAAAATCCGTCTAGTGGAGAAGAGATTTAAGTCTTCTGGGAGCGAGTATATGGAGATACTTATCAGCTGAATGAAGACGCTTCAGCTATATCACTCTTTCGGAACTTTTGCCAGTGAATAGCTACAAGCTATTCACTGGCTTTCTCAAAGATAGGATATTAACATCTATCGAGCCGGTATGAAGTGCAATAGTTGAACAACGTGGATGCAAGAGAAGGCAGGCAGGTTGCAAGAAGAACCTGTTAATAGACAGGTGTATTACCCAGGACTCGATCAGGTATCGACGCAATCTGTCCATGTCTTGGATTGAATACCGTAAGGCAGGCCTCGGCAGCGAGGGGAAAACAGGAGAGTCCAGCTCTTTTCACACGTGTGGATCGCTCGCTTCGTCTCTCCCACCTCGAGTCTCTACTCTACTCTAAGAGTTCGGGGTGGTGGCAAATTCTGACGCCATAGAACCAGGTCTTGAGTACCGCAGTTGGTATTACTACCAGGGTTCTTTTGGGGTGACTGAGCTTAGAAATTTTTTCATGTTTAATGTACCTGCTTATGAACCTCATGATGAAAAAAATTGTAAATATTAAAATGATTAATTAATAGCAATATAGTTTAAAAAATATTAAGTATCAATAATGTAATTTATAAATTAATAACATTGATCCGATTATGTGTATAAATAACAGAAAGCAATAGAAAAAAGCACGACATGTTAGGAAGCATATATTTATTCATCATATATAGTATATGCGCCAATGCGCACAATTCGTGTCTTCACGCGACTCGCTTACAATGCTCGCAGGACTTATCTCACCTCGGGTTCGGCTCGGCTTCGATCGTCCTGCGAACGTTGCCGCTCGTCGCGTAAAGATCCTAATTATGCACTTTGGTGCATAATTCACTATTCTGATACGGGCGCAACATTAAATGCTCATGTTGCTAAGTCTTTTCGCTCATTATCATACTCGGATTTTTGACATTAAAAAAAATAATTTAAAAGTGGCCCCCGTATCAAACCGCAAATTAATGCCATAGGTTGGTGTCTATGTGCTATAAAATGTCATAGAACAATAACCTTGGAATCACCTTTTTTTTAAATTATGGAGCGGAAAAGAAAATAAAAAAAGTAGTTTTTCTCGAAGGCCGCTTAACAGATTTTAATTGACAAAATGTATGTTGTGGAAAACAATGAGAAAACTTTCGAGAAGAATTGAAAAAAAATCTGACAAAAAAAAACAGGTTACAATTTTTGTTGCCAATGACGCACCACTCCGATTAATTTAGGAACCAAGCATGTTAAAGTCGAGGGGTTGTTCACTGCTGGAATAATTTAAATCCCACGATCCCAAAATCTTTGAAAATTACAATTATCGATTTAGGATTCCAGATCTCTCACTGTGACCAGATGGATTTCATAAGATCTCTCGATGAACTTTCCAATATTCGTGAAGATTCTTGAAGATTTGAAAGACTTTCAAGATTTCCGGCGAGATTTGAAACTTTTTTTGGGTCGCTGAATTTTAGGATCTCAGAAATTTTACAAATCTGAATCTGATGTTCGTGATTCTGAATCTTTCATTTTTTGAGTCTATAGTGACTTTGAACAAGATTTATTAATTAATTAAAAAATGGGCACCCCTCGGTTAAAGTAGATAAACTGAGGACATTTTTTATATTTAATTGGACGAATTAATCCAAAACATGACCTCAAACAACATTTGGAAAAATTCAAAAATTGGTTGTATCCGTATTTTTGGTCAGAATTTTTTGAATATTTTTTGTTATTAGCCTACCTGACTATATATTTTTTTATTATTTTTACCTGACCATATATTTTCTTCATCAATCTACACACTACTACTTTCCAACCGAGCAATTCACGCCTACCCCGAAAGGGACGTGGCATTGGACTAACTCCCCAACGCAACGAACTGTGCGGTTACGTCACCAGTATCACGCAGTGCCACTCACAATAGGCCTCTCTCGGATAGAGGCCATGGTTCAGTTGGGAGTGGCAATAGGACCGAACCGAGGCGACGACCAGGGTTTGGGTAGAATAATTTTGTAATGGTTTAGGGTCTTACAATCTTCTTCGTGGGCAGACAATTTTTCTTCGCTTGTAGCTGTTAGATGTAGAGGGACAACAGTATAATTAAAATTTTGTCTGTTCAGACCATGCACGTTTACAGAGATATCATTTAGTTTTTCAAATTTTGGTATATATTTCAGAGTTACGGGAAAGTTTATTCCACTAGAATCTAGTTTATCTTTATACTGAGTATAGTTAGATATACGATCCACATGTTGTGAAGCTGGATACAATGCCGATAACACTGCCCATTTGAAGTATTCGTTGTCATTATTATTTTGTACATTCACACAAGTCTGTTTCTTTCTAATTGGCAGCGGTAAGTCGATATAAAAACTAGCTCGCTTTGGGTTGTATTTGTTAATGTTAATTTCTAATTTCATAATCGAGTGTAATTTCCATTGGGAATCAGTTTCTTGAAAATCTTCAAGTTTCTTTTGGATTGGTTGTTTCACTTGATCGTTGAACCAATCATCTAATAAAGTGGTCGAATAAATTTCGTTTGCCTTAGACTTAATTTTTTTCAGTTGAACATTTTCATTATCGTTGACAACTCTTTTAAATTTAGCACCTAATTCACACGCAGA
This sequence comes from Andricus grossulariae, assembly GCA_011634705.1. Taxonomy (NCBI): domain Eukaryota; kingdom Metazoa; phylum Arthropoda; class Insecta; order Hymenoptera; family Cynipidae; genus Andricus; species Andricus grossulariae. Next base: position 191,629,927 of record JAABKJ010075445.1, on the reverse strand, counting down.
CATATAATTTTTTCGACGATATTTACAATTTTTTTTTCGCTCAGCTGATGATATACATAAATTTCCATGTAAATTATTTACACTTGCTAAAATATTATCACACTTATTTATCCATCGTTGGATGGCGTCAGATGCTCCATCTTTGTTTCCAGTTTCTGAAGCAGGATCGTAGCCTCCTCGATCACCGGGATGAGTTTAGCCCATTCGTCAATTAGCGCTGAAGTCTCCATTTTGTTGTTGTTGTTCGTACTGCCGATCACCTAGAAAGATAAAGGAATGTTTAAACTTTAATTATTTTTAAGCTTTTACATATCAATATCCTTCATTCACACTCTAAAGCAACATGCAAAAAGCCATGCACTAATACCACAAGCAAAAAGACATGCACTAAACTACAAGCAAAAAGCCATGCATAAATACTACCATGCACTATAGTAAAAAAGCCTTACAAACTATCATGCACTAATATTACAAGCAAAAAGGCATGCAAATATAGATTGAGCACTTACCTTGGATTATCTCTCCGGATCTGGTGTACCGTCTTCTGGATCGCTCGATGATACTTGCAGCGAACGATGCGACGGAATGATCAGCCCAGTGTCTCCAGAACGTGGGATTTTTCGGCCCCCACCACTTTCCCATCTGGAAGAATACATGCAAGCGTAGCGTCGGGCAGTGCCCTCATAACACCTGAGGAGGAATGCCCACCTATCACTACCGAGGAGGTGAAGAACGTATTAAGAGGCATCGAGAACTATTTCGCTCCGGGACCAGATGGTATCAAGACGATGGTATTAACGTCACATTTGTGCACAGAGATAGTGCAGTCGGAGAGATTTAATGCACAAATTAATTAAAATCGAGATTATTTTATCCAGCAGACTTCGAACTTAGTAACAATTTTTTGCAGGAGGAATTTGCAAAAAATGACCAAATATCTACATTACAGGCGCTTACTTTTTGCAAACTATTGCCTGCATACAATGAGATATCTAGCTTCAAGTTTTGAGAAGGAAATAGAAGGCACTCAATAATTTTTTCTGGTCCAACGTATTTGTATTTTACAGGAATTGAAATATCTTAAGGTATTGTGAATATGTTTCAATGATTAAAAGTGATTTTAATAAATTTCAATAATATAAACTGATTTCAATATATTTCAATAACTTGAAGTGATTTCAAAATATTTCGAAGGATTTTACATATTTTAGGGCATTTTACAAGATTCAAATTCATTGTCAAGACCCTTAAAAAGTTTACACGGATTTCCAAAGATTTCAAAGAAGTGAAATAATTGTAGGGAATTATCAAATATTCTTTAGAATTTTAAATTGATTTCTTTAATTTTGAAGGAATTTCTAAGGATCCTCATAATTTTAAGGAATGTAAATAATTTCTCAGTAGAATTTCAAGGTATTTTCATAAATTTTGCAGGATGTCATTAAACATCCTCGTATTTTATAGACTTGTACGGGATTATATAATATTTTAATGGATTTCAAAAAATTTATTTATGAGAAGTGAGGGGTTTCGTTTAGATTGAAAGATTCTTAGTGTATTGAAAATACATGTATTCAACTTTTGACAGCGTAGCCGTCAAATGTCGTTTTTGAAGTTCCCTGACTTTTTCCTGACCATCAATATTTACAGACCGAAATTGTAATCTAATCGACACTTCATATCTCATTGTATGTAGACAATAGTTTGTAAATATTAAGCGTCGGTAATGTAGATCTTGGCACTGTTTTGATATTTGAGAATAATAAATCTTTGCGAATAAGAGTCGATGATTTTAAAATGTCTGCATAGGTGTGCCGACTTCAATACTTTCAATGAGAAATTTACATTTCTCCTTCAAGATATTCACATCATAATTTTTTATGAAGTAATAGTAATTGAAAATAGTTTTTGTTTAATAAATAATGCAAAATAGAATTAACTGTATATATATATATATATATATATATATATATATGCATTCATTAGTGAAAAAAAGAAAAGTGAAAAAAAGATATAAAAATTATTCTTTATAATAAAAATAAATAAGTATTTGAGACTCTATCCATTCAAATAATTATTTAAAATTAAAACGAAAATGGTAATGATTAATTTCACGTGTATGGATGTATACATGGCTTATAATCCAATCTGTTACACACGGTGCATCACGACACTACTGTTGAAAGTCACAAACACAGTCTCGGAAAATTGAGGAAATTTTATTTAGATGTATATAAAAAATAAAAATCTGTTTTTATAAAATTCAAAATTTACTATACAAAATTACGTAGTGAAGTATTCAAAGTCACGAGGCCAACTAACTTTCTTTTCTGAAACGGAAACTCTCAAAGCATAGCCAGATTTTTGAAATAGTTCTATCCCACTTTTTAGAGAGAGAGAGAGAGAGAGAGAGAGAGAGAGAGAAGCATTTAGCTAAGACCCTTTCTTTCCTAGCCCTCCACTTGCCAAGACAAGTGACACAATTTTCAAGGAACCCCATCGAAATAACCCAAACATCGTAAAACGCACATGTTACAAGAATTTTTACAGCTCTACTCTAAGGAAAACCCAAACTAAGAAAATTGTAAGAAATCGTTCAAAAATCACTATCAATTTTTCAGAAATGAACACAAGAAACAAGATATCAAAAATAATCTGAAAATAAAAAGACATAATTAAAAATATTTTAAGAGCAAATTCAGCAGTACATTATTACAAAAGTACTCATTGGTACATAAAAACACTTGTGCACATGTTTCATATATGGCATCTTCCTCAGACAACTTATTTTTGATGAGCATCTGGGTGATTTTTTGAATTAAAAAATTATGTACATCCTATATGGCCACCTTATTTTTCGATAAGTACCAGGATGATATTTTAAATAATATGTACATCCCATTAGCAACCTTATTTTTCAATTTGTTTCAATATTTTTTTTTCAAAATTTTTGCTAAATAAAAATTATTACCATTTCATTGCTGGAATATTAATCAACATTGGTTAATTAATTTTCAATTGTTCAAACAAATTCCAGTTGTTTAAATAATTTTGGTTCGAAAATTTGTTTTTTTATCAAAAATATTACTGTATTATCGTTAAGTGGAAACAAATTCTATTTGTTTAAATAATTGAAAATAATGAACCAATGTTAATAAATATTCCACTAGACCAACAGAAATAATTTTAACTAAAAAAACTAGAATAAAGTGCTCGAAAGGTCGATTTCATTCAGAATTGACATTTTTGGTTTCAAGGGTAGCTTTCAGGGACCCGTGAGATCAATCTAAAATATCTATACCTTAAACCTATATACCTATCTACCCTTCACCTATATACCCATCCACACATCACGACTTTCGAACCGAGCAATTCACGCCTACCCCGAAAGGGAAACGGCTTAATTATATAATAATAATAAAAAAAATTAAAATACCCACAGAAGCATATAGAAACTACCTCAGTGGCTGTTGGTAATTCCTTATGGAGCCATATAGAACAGGAACTCTATGAGAATCAATGAGGCATTCACCGAAATGAAATAAAGATACCAACAGAAGCTTATATAAAACACCTCAGAGGCTGCATGTTAGTAATTCCATATAGGGCCATATAGACCCGGAAGTCTATGAGAAGCAATGATGCATTCACAGAAAGGAAATAGAGATACCTACAGAAGCATATACAAACCATTTCAGTAGCTGTTGGTTATTCCATATAAAGCCATATAGACCCGGAAGTCTATGAGAATAAGTGAGGAATTTCCAAAAATGAAGTGAAGATATCAACAGAAGCTTACAAAGGACACCTCAGCGACTGCTGATAATTCCATACAGATTCTTATAGAAGTAAGAGTTCTACAGGCATCTATATGCAATGTACATTGACAAAAGGCAATACTTTGCATATTGAGATTTTCTTCTATATGGTTCTATAGGTTCCTTTGTGGTGGGTAATGAACCTACAGTAGAAAATTGTTAATTTAATGCGCAGATATATCTAAAATGATTATTTCTGATTTTAATTTATTAAAAAATATAGAGTCCTTACTATGTATTAATTGAATTAAATTAATTTCTATACATATAGGTTAGTATTTTAAATTCATGATTATCTATTGTAGCGTGGTTTGCCCTATTGATTTTCTAATCTTTCACTGTTTTTACCAACACTACTTTTTTTTGCATTTGGGTCAAGAAAAGAGAACCTTTTATTCCATGCAAAAAGTTTGTACTGACATTTTAATAGTTGAAAAATAATGTTAGATTTAATATACAAAATTTCGCAATATTGCTGGAATATGTGAATATCCTCTCCGAATCAATATTGTTTCGAACATTACTGCAATGTTGCGAAATAATATTGCAATATTGTAGAGAGAAAAGGCAGGAGATTACCTCAATTCCTTACACAGTTTTGGCGGTGAGATCTAAAAAATAATACAACATTTATATAAGATTGTCGCACAACATTGTTGCAACATTGCAGCAGCATTGCAAAGAAATATTGTTTGGGAGAGGTAATTCGTATATTTCAGCTTTCTTGGTGACCATATATATATATATATATATATATATATATTGTTTTGGGCTTTTGAAAATGCTATAACTCTAATAATTTTCATTTTATCGAAAAATTTCACAAGGATAAATTGTTTGCCTCTTGGAGTACTACTAACAACCGCACATAGAATGTTCAAATTTTGAAAAAAGTGGTCCCAACAATTTTCAAAATATGCTCACTTTTTGAATTTTAATTCAAAATAGCTGGTTAACGAACTCGTTCTTTATTTTTAGGCCTTCAAAAATTGTGCGAAAGCACAATCTAATCTGATCAATCTTTCGAAAGTTATCGTGCCTACACGATAGTACAGACTACAGACAAGCAGACGGACAGACAGACAGACACCTTCGTAAAAACCGTTTTTTCTGCCTCAGGGGGCCTCAAAACGTCGACATTTCATTGAATCCGCGAGTCATTTTTCACATAAAACCAATACCTTCTCATTGAGATGAGAATGTAAAAAATTTTCTAAATTTAATATATACCGAGTAATTAACAATTAAAGATTAACCAATCAGAATCAAGCGTTAGACGGTCATCAGTCCGTGTAACATCGACCAGAGTGTGTGCATAAACAATTTCAATTCGTATAATTTCTCCTCCGTTCGCTTTTCCAGTAGGTTGCGACTCTCTGATGTGACTTCACACGTCAACGAGATACAAAAATTCAAAAATGTATTTTCCACAATCAATCAAATTAAACAGCATTCTCATGAACTCTCTCTAATTCTGTGGGATTCTTTTGATTTCAGCAGGATTCTGCTGAATTCAGTGTTTTTCTCCTGAATTTTGTATCATTTTCATGAACTTAGTAGATTTCTCTTGAACTCAGTAGCATTCTTTTGAGTTCGGCAGAACTTTCTTCATTTCAGGAGAATTCTCTCACGTTCGGCAGAATTCTCTTGAGATCAACACTATTCTCTTGAATAATTTAGAATTCTATTGAATTCAATGGGATTTCCTTGAATTAATTATGATTCTCTGGAATTCTCTAAAAATATCTCGTAAATTCAGTATAATTCTCTTGAATTATGTAGAGTTTTCCTAAATTGTGTATAATTATTTTAAATTCAGCAGAATTCTCTTAAATTCAGTAGAATTATCCTAAACTTGGCAAAATTCCCTTGAATTAATCATAACTCTCTGAAATTCTGTATAAATATCACGTAAATACAGTAGAATTCTCTTCAATTTAGTAAAATTCTCTGACGTTTGGCAGAATTCTCTTGAGTTGAGCAGAATCATCTTGAATTTAGTAGAATTCTCTTGAGTTCGGCAGAATTCTCGTGCAATCTGTAGAATTCTCTTGAATTGAGTAGAAAGAATAGCGTTTGGTGAATAAACACCTGTATCTGAAACGAGAATCTTATTCCTTTCTCCATGCGAAACCCTTATTATTAAAGAAAATTATTTAAACGATTAGCAATTAGCAAAGAGGCGTAGATTAGATACTTAAACTGATCATTGCATCTATATATATTAAATTTATATACCACATGTATGTATCAGTTTATATTCATTTCGTTTTCCGTATTATTGGTAATGCTGATTCAAGAAAAGGAAATTATTTAAATATATTTCTGTTCTGTTGATTATATTTGTTAGTATTTTACTGTTTTAGCTACCCATATTTTTCGCTGTACACGTTTATCCGGTCATTTGTACCTTTCAACTGTTTGTGTTGAAGAAATGCGCAAGGAGATCCAAACGAAGACGAATTTTATATTGCGAAATATATGCGTGCATTAAAAATATATACACATTTCTTCCGATATAGGTTTCTTCATGTTATTCATACTGGATACATTTGCAAAGCGGCGAAAGCGAAGACGAATTTCAGCTTCCGAGAAACTGGCGCTAGAATAGATATATACAAATTTGTTCTTATCTGCGTATCTTCATACCTATTGTATTAATTAAATACGCTGTACTTAAAAAGAAATACTTTGAATAATTTGGTTATATGTTCCGCCCTTTTCTTCTCAATTTTGTATAAAATGTCACGACCTGCATTTGTCTGACAATAAATTTTGTATTCCATACACATTTCTTCAAACTCAATGGAATATACTTTGAATCTATAAAATACCATTCACATTTAATGGCACAATTAATTCACAAATTGTGTAATTCGTAAAAATAATGAAAATAACATTACATTTGAAGCATTAAATGTACTGTTTGCGAGCTTTTGATGTAGGATTGTTAATCAGCGCAAAAAGTCAGCCTAAATTAAAAAAAAATCATCTCAATATATTGCTTCGTTCGCGAGATTTTCGCAGCTGGCGCATTTTGAAGACGGTACCCGTGTCGAAATTTTAAGCCTACATTAAACCTGCTAATTCTAGATAAAACCTCCTTTGAGCCTGCATGTTTGAGCTTCACTCAATTTAAAAATATTTCTGTACTCTTAAACGGAGAACGACGAGTGTCTACATGCACTTTTCTAAGGGTCCCGTTAGTTAGTCGACGTCATTCGCACCCCCACTTTCCAGGGTGGGCCTGGTCCCTCTAACAGGGTTCAGTTAGCTTCTAATGCTTGAGTATCGCGCCCGTGTTTTGGCAATTTCCACATTCAACGATAATTTCATACCTCTCATTGTTTTTCAACTCACTCATTTTTTTGAACACGGGACGCATTCTGTCTTGCCCATCCAATCTTCTTGTTCAGTTGATGCAAGCGTCTTTTGGTCTTTTGATATATATATATACACACACACACGGAAGTTTACTGTATTTGATCTGTACCATCTCGTCTTATTTTGGACGTTCTCTCGATGTAGTTCAAAAGCGTCGAAGCAACGCACAGAGCTGGTTGTTCCTTGAAAAAAGGTAGAGTCAATAAGGGCTGTTTTCTCTTGACGCCTGAAGTTTTGACTCTGTCAGTTATTTTAATGTGAATAGCGCCCTCTTGTTGTACAATATTACTTAACTTCATCAATGTCATTGTTTGTTGTCTTTGAGCTGTTGTACGGGCCAATAACGTGACCAGCTTGAATGAAAGATCTTTCAATGAAATTTTGTCGTAAGGATAAAGAAATTTTAAGTGTGTAAGTACTGGGGTTGGGTTCCATGTAAAATTATTTCGTAGCTTTAAATTGGACGCGCCCTTGAAAAATCTTTTAATACTGGGATCGTTCCCAATATCTCGGTTGACAATTAACGCGATAGCAGATCGATACGAGTTGAGTATCCCATATGCATTTATTCTCTCCAAAGAGAGGGTAAGAAATTCCAGTAGCGACGATGTTGGGGGTTCGAAGGGCGAAATTCCCTTCTTCTGGCAGAATTCCCACCATAGCTTATTTGGCCTCGCGTATTGCTTCAAAGTTGCGGGAGGGAGAGACGCCAGGATAACCCGCAAGGATGGAGTGGAGATTCCCTCTACTGCGAAGGTGTATGCTTGCCCGATAGTTGGGCTACAAACACGGCAGGCTCGATCAACTCCCGTACAGAGAAATGGCGAAATTCAGCGCCATCTGCGACGAGCCGCTTAGGGAACTGAATTCCGCCCATCTTGTTGATATAGCTCAAGACTGTCGTATTGTCGATTCTTAACAAGATTTCGGAAGACCTAAAATTCACTGCAAAACATTTTAGAGCGTTGAAGGCAGCTGTAAGCTCTAAAAAATTTATGCTTTCGCCTTTTTGGTCGACACTCCACTGGACCTATGTCGACCTTCCTTCACAAAAGGCGCCCCAGCCAGTCTTGGAAGCATCTGAAAAAATCTCGGAAGAATATTTTTTGTCTCTGATTGGGTTACTGATGAAAGGATCAATTATATTCTTGATCCACTAATGCAGGTCTACATGGAATTCCGTAGGTAAATGTGTAGACGCATCAAAGTCGTCTTTATTGGCTTTGAGGGCTAAGAACTTGCATCTTTCCAAGCCTTTAACATACACTGGACCGTATTTCACGGCTGGACGATTCACCCCGACTGCTAACTTTCAATTGTACATAACTCCTGATACAGTTATCCAATTTTACTTTTTTATGAGGGGTTTGAAAAGGTATTTTAACATGATTCACAATTAAAATAATTATGAAACGATAAAAAAATTATTTCACCTTGATTTTTCATTTTAAAAAACATTTTTGGGATTTTCTCCCAATGCGGCATTTTTTATATTTTTTTGCTTAGGCTCGAAAAAAAGATTGATGTTTTCTTTTCAAGAGCATCCTAAAACGAAAATGGGATGGAAAGTATTGGTTGAGTTGTAGAAGGTCATCAGAGCGTGGGTGCCTCACGCGAACTAGCCACGCCAACTAGTCACGGCGCTACTGGGCATGCTATAGTGGCTCAGTGGTTCTAATGATTGATAAAAATTATTTTTCTGTTAACGTGTGATGAACATTTTATTTTAGTCTTACTTTTATGTAGCTGAAAAACGATTTAGAAATTTGCTCAATTAAATTATCAAAATGGTTACATTGTAGGAAAACGATAGCTAATATCAAAATTATGAACAATTATGATGGATATTTCTACTCATCTGTTACACGTCGAGATGGTTTTTGATAAGTCCTCTTGCTTCCCACGTATTGGTGATATTTTTTTTTGTGTTAATCTCTTTGCCTCTCACGTTTCGGGTTGCTTTTTGGTGTGAGTCCCCTTACCGCTCAGAGTGTTACTTAAGAAATGATTTTTTCATTTAATTTAACGTTCACAATGCTCTTCTCTTCGCGATCTATAATTTGAGATGAAATCTATTTGTTATCTGGCCGCGAGGCATCTAAATTGTTCTGAAAGTATCAAAAAGTCAGAATAGAATCAAATTTTTGTTAAGCGTAAGAAGAGACATCATTTTTAGAAATTATTAGAACTACTGAGTCACTTACTGCACGACTAGTAGCGCCGTGGCTAGTTGGCACGGGGCACTCGCGCTCTTATGACCTCCTATAACTCAACCAATAATTTTCATCCCATTTTTGTTTTGAAATGTTTTCAAAGAGAAAAAATCAAGTTTTTTTCTAGCCTAATTAAAAAAATATAAAAAATGCCGCTTTGGGTGAAAATCGCAAAAATGTTTTTTAAAATGGAAAATCAAGGTGGAATAATTTTTTCATAATTTTATAATTATTTGTATTGGAAACCTTGTTGAAATACCTTTCTAAAACCCTTATAAAAAAGTAAAATTGGATAACTGTCTCAGGAGTTATGTACAATTGAAAGTTAGCAGTCGGGGTGAATCGTCGAAAATTCAGGCCCCTGTATCTTGACAACCCCAAGTTTTCATTCGTGGTAAACATTAACGAATTCTTGGACGTCACTCGTCCCACCTCTGCTCACCAAACACATAGGGATAGGGTGATACCACTTCTTACTATTCCTTCGTGTTGGGAACCAACTTCTTATAAGCTGGAATGGCTGGCGTGACATACCCCTGGACAAAATTCAACACAATGACCCATAGTGAGGTGCTTCTCTCCCTACACCAATTGAACTGAGAAATCCGAAATTAGCCACTGACATGATGTTTCGTCAGAAGATGTGTCAAATTGACTTCTGTGAAAGAAGATAATATTGACAAGTTTATATTCTTATACGCCAAATTTTATACCAATAAAATATACAGTACAGTTAAATATTCACTAAATATTCCAAAATTTCAAGATAAAATTCCGTAGATTTTAACATGTGGTCGCCATCTGTTTCTTATGACGAGTTTTACTCATTTTTCCTTGCTGGCAACATAATTCGTAAGCAAGCACAACAAAAAAATTGAGTTTCATCAATATGTACCATATTATATCATAAATTTAACTCTGATGAATATTGTGTTGGTATATAAAGTCCAGCATATAAGAATAAAAATTTCTTCACATCAATATAAACCTTCGTTAATACAAGTCAATTTGACAAATCTTCTAAAATAATTTCTGTGGTATAGTCGAGGCCTGGCGGGTCATTATGTTTCCGCGGCACTTTTTTCGAAGAACTGACAGGGTGCAAGAAAATCACCTTTTTGACAAAAATCGACCGACAGTACAATATTTTTAATGGATTTTGATTTTTTTTAGAAATGACCGTAATTCTGCCAGGTATAAAGAGTGTAATGACTAACGAAAAATAATATCCAGTAAGTTAGAGTACGAAAAAAAATGTGTTAGGCAGTGGGGCCACAGGGCAGGCGTGAAACTTGACGTGCGCTTGGCGTTAAATGGAGTACACCAACAAATTGAGGACGCGTATGAGTGCAAAGGAGCTTGCATAGTGGTGGAGTAGTGGGGAGATCTCATCGTAAGAGAGTGAAGAGAGAAAAGTAGCATATACATGCTTTGCTTGGCGTGGGAATAGTACGGATATCAAAGAGAAGTCTTTAGAGAAATTGCGATTCGCCGCACAAAAAGGAGGCGCGATTACAGAGAGATGGTATAGACAGTATTCTTGTACACGGAAAAAATTATTTGTTGAAATTTTAAATGACTGAGTCAACCACTCTAGGATAGGTCCAAACGTATGTCATAAATTGAAAGTATCGTCGTTAGAAACTTTGATTGATACATATTTAAAAAATAGCAAGAATCGATGTGTGGATGTACCTTCAAGCTTTCCAACAGACAGATGATAAGTCTATGAGAGGTTGAATCGAAAGCTTTGCGGTATTCAATCCAGGCCCATTGGCCGATCGAATCGAGAAAACCGATCTGACTGTAGGATGGATCGAATGTCGGTTTTTCGGCATTCGAAGTACGTCTAATGGCGGTTTGAAATCTGATCGAATTTTTTCGCACGTCTATTTTTTATCCAAGACAATAACAGTGCATGCAAGGATATAACTCCGATTCTGTGCACAGGATAACTTTTTAGAAGCTAGCGACATGGTTTCGATCAAAACAAAAAAAAATCATTTTCATCCTGCTCTTTACACCTTATAACTCTGTCCAAGTTCAGTAGGCTAATGAGAGATGTGACGAACCGAACTGTGTGTAGCTCTTGCATTTTCATAAATTGGGGGTACTTGGAGGTCAATTCAGGAATAAATTCACCTATAGATATTCAGAAACTTGTTGCAAATTTTAGGGTGGGAACCTAATATCAATTCCAGAAAATTCATCCACGAGTACTTCATATCTAAACTCCATCATAAATATTCTCAAATCCTGTTATTAACCGTGAATAAAGGTGTCTAGACCTATTAGGAGGGCACCCCTGCAAATTCTTAGTACAATACAGTACAGTATGATCCGTCGTTTCGGCGCCCCCCTAGATATGCGCCCTGGGCGACCGCCCGACTTGCCCAGCCTTAAAGCCGGGCCTGGGGAAAGACAAAAACCGGGCGCGTCGCGCGAAGCGCGAGGAAAATATTTAATCAAGCGCGAAGCCCGAAGACCAACAGTCGCGCACCGTAGGCTCGCTCAAACTTGCGAGCCGCGCACACAGCGCGAGACGAGACTGTGCCCGCGCAGCGAGCAGATTTTATCGACATATTTCGAAAAAGTTGCAGTGTGTCTAAAATAATGAAAAATAAAACATTGATACTATCATACCATCAAAACAAAATTAAGTTATTCTGTGTTTAGTGCTGCGATATTTTCGGTGTCATAATAACCATTATAATGATGAGAAATATCAGAGTTATCATTATTAATTCCAGTTTTTCCTCCCACTTTTACTAGAATGTTTTATCTCCATACCCTAATACATAGTGATACGACATTTTAGTGCACGGAAAAAATTAGTTGCTGAAATTTTATATGACTGAGTCAACCACTCTAGGATAGGGCCAAACGTAAATCATAAATTGGAAGTTCCGTCGTTAGAAACTTTGATTGATACATATTTGAAAAGTAGGAAGAATCGTAGAAAGTACAAAAGACTTTCAATGAAAAGTGGTACTCTAACCTCAAATTTCGGACAGGTGCTTGTATTTCGTGACACTGAAAGGTCGTGAATCGACAAAAGAATTGAATCTGGCTGAGCAAATTTATTCTTCACATGAGAAATATTACTATTTGTACATTTATGACTTTTTCGTTTATAATATTTTTTCGAAAAAGTTGTCTGCAATCCCATGAAGGCATGTCAAAATACTCAATTGAAGGCTTCCCGCTCTTCGGGCCTCTTTTTTTAAATTGGTCACCCACTGATGCGGGCGTGACCGTACATCCCGTATAGGGACCGTGGTGGGAGATTACGAAGCTGCGCAAATTAGAATAGGCGTGTATAGGGGGTGTAGAATAAGGGAACTGTAGAATAAAAGCAAGTTGACTGTATTATATTTTTGTTGAGAATTTAATTATTTTGTTGGAAATGAAAATATTTCGACTTGAAATTTAAAAAATAATATAAAATTAAAAATTGAAAAAAGTTGCTGAAGATAGAATTATTTGAAAGTGAGCGAAAAAACACATTTTTCGTATTTGGTAAGTTGCATTTTTTTTAATTGCACATTTTTGTCTTAAAATTTCTTCAATTTAAACCGAAGAAACAAAACATTTGATTTTTTGACTTTTCATTTCAAGCTTTCTTTATGGAACAGTATAGTTTGACGGCTACTGATTCTGAGTTAGAATTTTGAAAATAAAATTTACTTTGGTAATTAAAAATAGGTGAAGGTGACAAATTGTCGAAATAGGTGAATAGGTGACCAATGCCCAAAATACGTGAGATGAGTGAAAACATTCAAAATAGGTGACAGAAGGTGAATAGGTGACACTCTGTGATGACTGCAATAAAAGCATGGGGCTTATATTTATAATCATTGGAAAGCCCCATGCTTTTATTGTAATCAATATGCATCAAAAATAAAAATCTGAAATGTGCTGTGGACATATAATTTTATAACAAATTTTCAACATTTGAAATTGATGTAATATTTTACTTTTATGACGCTGATCTTATATATATATATATTCGATTCGGTTTTGATTCCTTGAGAATCGAACCGAAGGGCCTATGACAAAGCCACCGAACGCGTCCTCGGGTTGCGGATAAAGGGTCCCTGTACCAAGAGTTTCTGCTCAATATGGTTACAATAATTAATAAGCTGTCGCGGACAATTGTCCAGGGATCGTCCCGAAGGAATAACCCCTAAGCGGATGCGTGACAACCGTACCGAAAGCTGAATGGCACCTGCGTGAGGTGTCTTAAACGGTGACTCTGGGATACCGGGCGACCTCTCAGAGTATGCAATTGCGCTATGGAACCGCTTGAACGTTCGTGACAAAATCTCGGCTATGCTTTTTTGCTGAAAAAGCGAGGGTCATCTAAGAAATATATTTATTATTTTCTTAGTTAAGGCATATTATGAGAAGATGGGTTTAAAAAATTGTAAGGTGCAAAAAAGGGTATAACAGATGAGCATGCATACAATCAAAAAAAATTGGTTAAAAAATTTCAAACCGTTAGCCGCCATATTGGATGACAGTACTCCTGTCGGTCATTCTCAACGTGCATGATTGTATCGAACAAATTTTGGTGGAAAATTCAAACTAACAAAATTTCAAAATTTTTTTTTGTTTTTTTTTCGTGTGATGAAACTCAAGTACTATCCCATTTTTTTACCATAAAATAGTCACTCAAAGAGCTATTATTGTAAATTTTTTCAAATTTTTAAATTTAGGGGATCTTTGTGTAAAAAATTAAAAACTGTAATTTTCACATATTCCAACTCCTGAGACCCATTAATACCTGAATATATTCATATAATACAGTTATATGAGTGTATTTATACATTATTAGATACATTATATATACATAATGTATATATATATATGGGGCATAATTTCTCAAATGTACCCACCTCGAAAATAAAAGTTGTCCGATCTGGCTTAAAATTGGTCCAATTGTAGTCCTATTAGATAGTACTTCTCACACCAAAAATTAATTAATTTTGATAATTATTCATCAAAGTGGAGTGGGTACAATTTTTTGATTTTTCAAGCAAAGCCTTACTTTCAAACATTTGTAACTTTTTTCCTATTGCTTTAAACAAAATTTTCATTCCAATGTTTTTGATACATTTTTCTACGGACTTTTTGGTGCTGGTAACGATTTTTTATAAAAGTCAAAATTTGACCCTAATTTTTTTATATCAAAAATAAATTTGACTTTTTTCAAATTTCGACACTTTTTTTTTCTTCAAAGTAGTTTTAAAAGAAAGCTGAAATTTTGTCCTATAAGGTCCCCAATTTTCAGACTGGCAAATTTATTTGTCTTCGAGTAATAGAACGATAAGTACACAAGATGCCATGATAGAGCGGGTGGCGCGATTTCCCCTAGTGCGCTCACGCCGAGGCACTTTGTGCAACGCTTTAGTGCCAGTTTTTTAAGTTAAGTAATATTTCATGCTCCTAAAATAAAGATTTTTTTTCAAAAAGTGAGGCATAAAACAACTAATCTTGAACCCCGTAGTGTCGCCCACGACTTGCGTTTGAAATTCCCTGCACTACCAGAAGGAGCTCAAATTTGCAGTTCATGTAGATACCAACTCATTTTCAGACTTACAGCATTTTCAAAATCCAAAAGAGGAAACGAAAATTAACATTTTCAGCCAAACAACGCACCACACGTAAAAAATTCAAGGCGAAAAAAGTGTTAGACAACATTCAAAAACATGTCAAAAATTGTCAAAACATGTCAACATTCTCATGAATTCTGTAAAATTCGCTTGAATTCTGCAGTATTTTCGAGAACTCAGAAAAATTCTCCTGAATTGTATAAAATTCTTCTGAATTCAGAAGAACTTTCTTCAAATCATCAAAATGCGCTCTAATTCCGTGAGGGTGAATTCTTTCGAATTCAAGAGAATTCGCTAAAGTTAGGCAGAATTTCCTTGAATTAATCATAATTCTCTGGAATTTTGTATAAATATCTCGTAAATACAGTAGAATTCTCTTTATTTATGCATTGTCTTGAAATCTGTATAATTCTCTTAAAGTCCGTAGAATTCTCTTTAATTCAGTAGAATTCGCTTACGTTTGGCAGAATTCTCTTGAGTTGAGCAGATTTCTCTTGAATTTAGTAGATCTCTTTTGAATTCGGCAGAATTCTCGTGCAATCTGTAGAATTCTCTTGAATTGAGAAGAACTCTCTTGATTTCCGTAAAATGATCTTAAATTCTGTAAAAGACTCTTGAATTCTGTAGAATTATCTTTAACACTTTTTAACTTATTACAAATTATTTAGCACTTCTGAATTTATTAGTCTTTCCAATTTTTATTGTTGTAAACTTTACAAGAAATGTGGATAAAATTACGTTGAAAAAATGTGACACGCCAGAGTCATAATTAAATGCTTGATGATTTCAGTGCACGCGTTTGACAAAAAGTACCAAGTTACTTGTTCTGGGTGCATTTTAAAGTGCAAGCATACACCCACAAAAATCCCTCTGATGGCGTACATGCAGATATGATTTTATTGCTTGTAATGAGGTTTCTTACTTACCGAACATAATAAAAGACGTCATCAAACTCATTCGACCACGGTGCTCTGCATAGGTAAAAATCATGCTAAAAAAGAATTACCTATTAATTTTCCATACACAAATGAAGCGAACACACCCCTGATGAAAGTGTTTTGAAGATGCCTTTGCCAATAGAATTTATTTTACTTCAATCACTTTGTAATGATTAAGAAACTTAATAATTAGTGTTTTCAAGCTTAGGCGACCATTGTGCTTTCTCAAATGAAAGTTTTATAAAAAATATACATTGGAAATATATGATACATACGTGCGCAAATGAGGACTGATCCATTCCTAGTTAGATGATTAGTCATTACAATTACTCATTCAGTCGTAGATTTCCATTATTCACAGTATGTGTGATTGGATTTCTCAACGGATCGATAATTACTATCTCCGATGATAATACATATTCCTATTTAGAAATATTAATGGTGTAACAACTTGCTAAAATTATCGTATATCAGAAAAACAGTATCTTTCTCTGATCTCTCTGTAGCTCAATTGCTTAGAGCACCTGACCGGAAATCTGATCTAGTATGTATGACGAAAATAATTTTTCGGTATTAGAGGATTTAACTTTAGTAGATAATGTAGATTTCCATTTTCCACCGTATGTGTGATAGCATTTCTCAACGGTTCGATAATTCCTTTCTCCGATGATAATATAGATTCCTGTTTAAGATATTTTGTCCAGATTTTATAGTTGGCTATGGCAAAAGGAATGGTCAATTTTATTTCAACTTTTAGAAAAAAGTTCGGAATGAAAGAAGATAAAGTTTGTGCCATCTTCGAAAGGTCGGGAGAAAACCCACGCAAATCCAGAATGAGGTTTAAGCCTTTAATCTGTTATTATTTTTGATAAATATAATATAAAATGTGGTATGGTAGCATGTGAAATAAAATTAGAAGTCGATCTATAATTATTAGTCGAGTTATTTATATGCTTTCTGCATCCCTAGATATAATATATTGTGACCCTCGCGTTCAAGCGTTATGATTATTATTATTATTCAATACGCGAAGTCTTCTTATAGGATTAATCGAGATAATATTTTCTTTTGAAATATAAATAATAATTGATTTGATTAATAAGTATCATGCAGATAATATGCAAGGTGAAGGGTTACACGTGAGAAAAGAATAAGATTCTTGGATATTTCGAATATAAAAATGCATATAATTTATTCATAAAACCTATGCTAGTTTTATTGCATGTTTTTCTGAACTAAGATAACTTTTGTAAAATATGGATCAATCGATATTCAGATCATTCACGAAGACAGTCTCTGTCAAATGTACTTCTAATTTGTCATAAAAAGTGTAGGATAAGTCCACTTAAAAAAACACTCTTTGTGAGTATGAGAAAGATTCGGTTATTCGATTTTCATTTCTCATGTAATATTCAATTTAACAATTTCTCTTTTCAAATATCTCCAGATAGGAGTGAAGTTAGAGATAGAAGGTTAACCTTTTATTCTACATATGAAGAGAGGCGATAAATTAAATGATATTTCGAATCTAGACAATGGTAGGATTGAACGAGCCGCAATATACTCCAATATATATATATAATTAAAAACTAAAGGTTAACAACCACCGCAGGGTCCCACTGGGAGCAACTGTCATCTAAAAATGGTGAACACCAAAAAAACATTTCATAACCGAGGACTGGTTTGGTCACGTGGTCACCGTAGAGCATGCCCTTAAATGAATAGGTCTATACTTGGTGGTAATTTTACGTTCTTCCCTGACCCTGTGCATAATTTGAATACGCTTGCTAGAGATGGACAAAGAAAGTGATAAAATATGAATGTGTCATAGGGAAGGGGCGGAGGGGTTAACACCAGTGGTATCCAAGATCACTCTGTCGAAGAAATTTGAAAAAATTCGCAGTTCTTTTTTTACGAAAGTGTGGGAACCCATATGGGATCCTTTGTTGAATTCCTGTCTCAAATTACGATCTGAGATAGGATGGGAAATATTTTGTGGGTTTTCACATGAGTTCTTATATAAATAACGTTATGGAAACCTATGAATCGCTCCTACATGAAATCCCACATGGAATAATAACTTTTTCAAAATTAAATATGTTTTGGAAATTTTGGGTGCATAGACGGCAATCTTAGAAACCCAAAAAATCCCATATGGTTTTCCACATAGATTCCAATGTTGTTTAATATGTAGGCTTTTTCAGTAGGGAAATAATCATCATTAGGAGTTATTCATCTTCAAAGTATATTTCTTCTTTAAACTCGCTTACTTTCATCGTAAGGATGATACGTAGCGACTAAAATTAAAAATTGAATGTTATTTGTTTTTCTTTATAAACCAATTATATAAACAAATGCACATTTTGGGCGTTTTTAAGCGAAAAAAAATCGCAAAATAAATATGTAAACTATTGGAATTATCATAATACGTTAAAAATTATGTTAAATGGTCATGCCGTAATTACAACAAGTTACTTTTTCAGCGTTAAAAAATAAAAGAACAAAGTGGCTGTCATTGAAGTCGGGCCCCTGCATGCTGGCAACCCGTTTGAAGCCGCCGATACCCAGGAAACAAAAATCCATTCACTTTCGTTTGAATGGTTTTTGATGACTTCTGAATTGCGTATCTGTCACTGGAATTCCAGATTGCCACCCATTGGTTAGGCTGAATTTTCAATGAGAACAGGAGTTTTTTAATGGGCAAACGTATTTTTTTTCTGAAACCCATTCAGCAGCGATTATGAATATTAAAATCAAAATTTTGTGATTTAAATAGTTCAAATTATTTATTAAAAAGTAGTCAAATTAACAACCTTTAAGCAAATCCTAGCATACATAGTCTACTTTTAATTTATGTTTATAAAATCTCGTCACTGAAAGTGAAAAATCGATAAGTTACAATCTTTAGGTTATGAAATTTGACATTCACCTTATATCAATCTCAAACAGGGACCCTCTATCCGCAACCCGAGGACGCGTTCGCTGGCTTTGTCATAGGCCCTTCAGTTCTATTCCAAAGGAATAGAAACCGAAACCGAATATATATATACATACACACGTCTTGTTTCATATCAAATATTGATTTTTTCGTGGTTTTATTCGTTTCTAATTTTGTTTATATTGTTTCTTCGCCTTAGAAAAAGGAACCTTTAATCTCTAACGTGCAGTTGAATTATTGTTTTTATGTTTCCATATAGAAACCTTCAAAATCTCTAACGTCTATTGCATATAAGTATATTGTTTCTTCGTTTTTACGAAGAAACCTCTGAATTCTTCAGTCCCTATTGTATATAAATATATTGTTTATTTGTTTTCCCAAAGAAACCTCTAAACTCTCTCTATTCTCTACCGTATGTAAATATATTTTCGTTCCTTTGTCGTTACAAATGGGATTTCCAGAATTTCTAAATTCTATATATTTTCAATTTTATTTGTGTAAACAGTGTAGTCTATGTCCACACAAACTCTAGTTTCACCTTGTGACGCATTCAAGGTCGCAAAGATCTCTTTGGTCAACATTGATCTGATCTTTGTATTCTACTGCGTGTTCAAGGTTGCCTGTCGCACCCTCCATCTTAATAGCCTCTATCATTTTATTGTCTAAATTTTTGTGGCTTATTCTACCGCAATAATCACTTTCAAATTCTAAATTTCAATTCTAATTATTATTTTATATTAACTTCCGGAAGCATGCAATATTTTTTTAATTAAATTCACTCTTTTCCATTTGAGCTTTATGTATATGCCAGCATATTTTCTATGATTACATTTTTGTACTTACACACTAAATCTTCTTGTCGGTACTCTTTTTCACCTTTCTAAATCCTCTAATCTATTCTCCGTTCTATCTCCATGACGTCCTTGTTCATTTGAATCGTCCAGATATCTGCACTCTTCTAAAACTATTCTTGTAGATCCTCTTTGGTCATCCTTATAGCACTTGTTCACTTCTAAAATCCTTTCGGCGCACTTCCAGCTTAGTCTTTTCTATTTTTCTTTAATGCACTGATCACTAAACACTTTTGCGCGATGGATGCGTGTACTGGTGCCCATAACCTGTTGGACTTTTGGGACGTCGAGATTCCAGGTGCACGGAAAGAAATTTAGGGCGACTGCTGTACTTATAAGTACCACTTCTGAGCTAAACACACGAGCGTCAGCGCGCCCTGTGCTCAAGACGTCTACTCTCTTATTTTGAGAACGTTGCGATCCGACAGAGGGACGAACGGCGCGCCAAACTTTTGGGACAGCTCGAAGTACGAAATTGCTTCCCTGACAGGTTCTATTAGGTACTTTATTGGAACTTCGGAATGAAATTATTCCGAAAAAAATTCGAAATGTGATACTTTGTCGTGTGGTAAGTCCGGTTCAGTTCCCCCGGGTTTTTGTCCACAAAAATTAAAAATGTTTAAAACTGAATTTGGAGATGCTATAAAATAGAACAACAGACGTCCGCGAACTCTTTTTTTGAGGAATAATAGGAAAAAAATTTTATTCTGCTAAATAAAATTTTGCTCTATGTGCACTATTTGGAGGTTAGGATTCGTTTTTGAGGTCTCTCTCATTCCGATAATATCGGTCTCTGTTGTACCGATGCTGTCGGTAAAACAGAGACAGCACTCGGTAGCACTCAAGAATAATAGCTGGTAATATAGTTAGATGAATTTATATTTTTCCGAAACAGTTTTATTCAATTTTTTTTAAATCCTTGTGTGCATACAACTTTATCGACGATGTAACACGCCCATCATATCCTGTTTGATCAATTTTTTTAAAGATTGAGATAGTTTTTCTTGTAAATTGGTTTCAATTAGTTTGTCTGTGATATTTTTGAAGTAGTACATTTAAATTTTATAAAAAATGTCAGTGTTATAAACAAATTTACTGCTCGTGCAATTTTTTAAAGTTTGAGGTACTTTTTTCGGAAATTTGTTTTCTTAGGTTTGGCAATAATATTCGGTAACAGTAAATTGACATTTCATGAAAAATGAGTTTCTTATAAATAAATGGCATCAAGAAATTCGCTGTTTGTGCAACTTTTTTACGTTTGAGGTAATTTTTCTTGGAAATTTGTTTCAATTGGTTTGCCGGTAATATTCCGGAACAGTATATGGACATTTAATAAAAAGTGTTATTATTATAAACAAATAACATTAAACAAATTTTCTACTTGTACCATTTTTTAAGGTTTGAGGTACTTTTTTTAAAAATTTGTTTCATTTGGTATGTCAATGATATTCTGGAATAGTAAATTTACACTTTATGAAAAATGTGTTTGTTGTAAACAAATGGCATAAACAAAGTCGTTGTCTGTGCAATTTTTGGAAGTTTTGGAAATTTGTTTTAACTGGTTTGCCAGTGATATTCCAGAACAGTGTACTGTTCTGGAATATCACTGGCAAATGTATTCACATTTTATAAAAAATTAGTCCATACATGTGGTACTTTTTTACCGCATTGAGTAGGTAAAGCGCATTACATGCAAGAATGTACCGTGGTCGATACCCGGGTAACCGGGGTATGCACACAAGGGTTATAAAATTCCGTGATTAATTGCGCAATATTATTTTATGACGTCATCAGGACACATCGAGAATGTTCTAGAAGCTTAGCACGGACATGAACCACTGCAGGTTAGAAGCTTCTTGATGTCGGTAAGGTAGGAATTTATAATCAGAACCGGCCTAGCTCATCTACTTAAACTTTTCTGTCCTACCTTGTCCTCTTTTTTAAATAAATTTTTATCCTACTTTGTCCTCATTTTTCAAAGCTGTTTGTCCTACCTTTCGAAAATCAATTGTGTTCACCCTAATTTCATTATTGTCTACAGTCTTTTTTGCGCATCTTGCAATGATCGATGTATTTCAATACAAATTGTGTGCAAACACGATAAAAAATGTATTTAATTACTTTCAATTAAGTTATTTCTTCATATTTTGAGTTTTACCACATTACAACACATGACGTAGTCCCTACAGAAGGTCCAGAGACAGTGTGGCAACTGGAAACTTAGTGTTCATTATCGTTTTGACAGTTTAATTCGATTTGAGTTACAAACTTTCTAACTTAAAAAAATACAAGAATTGAGTTTCGCAAGTTAAAGGTACTTTTCGACAGAGGTGTAGATCAGAAATCTGACAAATTTCGCTGTGCGCGCCTTTTTAAAACCAAAAATATGGGAGGAGACTTATTTCCTCTCCTAGGCCAAGAACCAATCACTTTGCTGGAGTCGTGGAATTTTCCTACTGATTAACCAATAGTAAAGTAGGTCACTTTACTCCGCCTACAGGATATGAGTCATTCGATGATCGACATTTCTAAACATGAAAAAGTCTAAACAAGTCCATTTTGCATCTGGTCTGACTGGCGCCAAAACCCATTAATGATACAAAAATTAGGCATATGATTCATCTATTAAATCAACAAATTCTGATTTTAAGACGCAATTTATCGTGTACTGCGTAGTATTTCGTACTGCGTAGTATTTCGTACTGCGTAGAATTTCAGGTGAACATAACCTAACAAAGAGATAGAGAGAGAGAGAAAGAAAGTATAGAATTATATTCGACTACCTTATGTACTTACTTACTTGCTTCATATGATTGTATGCTTAGCAAGAACGTGCTTTTACGTAATTGAACCTATCATTGTATTTTGCAGTAAAAAGAAGTCTAGGCATTCGAATTAGAACTCGTGGTCCATTATTAAAAAGGACTATTCAGTTTTGAATTCGGAACTTGTTGCCGCGCTCCCCAGAGGTCGCTAGTATACATTTTACTTTGTAGGAGCACCGCTCCTTCACACGTTCCCCCTTATTTTAAAAGATGTTTCGTACTCATGTATAGAAGCATCTTTTCCTGTGACCACCCATCTCACGGTTGTGAGACGTGGCCATGAATGGGATTTACCGTGGTCCTACTGGGAGCCGATGTAATTTTTTAGATGACAGTTGCTCCCAGTGGGACTCTGTAGTGGTAATTAACCTTTAGTTTTTAATTATATATGCACAATATTTAAATGTAGATTGTTAGATAGGAAGCAAGTAAGCTCCAGGTGTATGAAAATTAATAGAGTCTCTGCAAAACTACCGACTGAAGGCCGCAAGAAAGACGACAACAATGAGGTTATGATTGTAAATCTGTGCATATTGCATGATAAGTATTTTACTTAGTTTGTATAGAAGGTACGTGCTCCTCGATTTGTCCAAATTCTGATACACGTCGTTCACGATCAAGTTGTCTGAACAAGGTGAGAAAAGCACACCAAACAAAACAAACCTCGAAATTTCCCATGGGAAATGATGCCAAACGAGACGAGACCGCGGGATGAGAAGTCCCGAAATAACTCGTAGCGCGTCAGGCATTTCCGTTGGAGCGACGAAGGCTGCTGCGCCATATATGTATTATTCAACGACAGCACGCGGTTTTCAAATAGCATTAAAAATTAGGGACGGATTTTCTAAATTTGTTACCCAATTGAAGTGTGTTGGGAGGAATGCGAAAGAATGAGGTAAACGTTATTTAAACCAGAATCAATAATTTATTTAAATTAATGAAAACTTGGCAGCGCGGGGGTGTGTCACGGTCGACTGACCAGTGGGTACTGACTGTTCGAAGAACGACCCCCAGAATGGGCCTGAAGCCCCCTAGTCTGCAGGGTTGCCTGGCAACTCAAAATGCGTAGTAGCCTGACTAAATATATTTGATTTTAAATTCAGATTTAGGTTGTAGATACATTGAAGAATTATAGACTTGATTCTGGAAAAATATGTATAAATTTATGAATTATTAAATTGACGTAGATTAGCAATTAGCTGTTCCCTACATACACCCCCTGCCCGTGATTAAAGTAACATAAAAGAAAATCACGATGAAGGAAAAAAAAAACATATAAAATTGGACATAAATTTGAAGAAGTATTGTCACATGGATTGCTCACATTGCCTAATACTTTTGGAATGAGTCTTTGGTACTTCTGAAACAAAACAAAATTATTTGGTTCATGAAAATCCTCCTTGGAGACGGACGGGGAATCGAACCCGACGTCCTGATCGAGTGGTCGTTCTCTTTGGCGCTGAAAGCTCTGGAAATTCCTCTGGTTGTTGTTTGGAGGTAGCAGGATTATTTTCCTGCTGCTGAAACCTCGCAGAATGATGAGCCCAAGACATTCCCGATGATAGCTGCAGAGCGTGTCATGCACACCCCGAGCATCTAGGACACATACTATCTAGTTGTCTAACTCATGCGGGAACGACCTAAATCCAAAGGCACAATGCGGCACTAAGAATGCTTTATTCACCTGGGGCCTGGGTTCTCCCGAGGCAATTACTAAGGCAGTTTCTCAGGGTCTTGCTGCTGGACTCAAGCCATTGACATTTCTTTTTGAGACTTTTAAAGACAATCAGGAAACCCTCAATGCCTCACTTGATGCCTCAGTCAACCAAATCAAGGAGGATCTCAAAGCCAATGCATCTCGGCTAAGTACTTTTCAAACGACTGTAACATCGAACGTGTCAGACATAGAGGTTCTACGAGAGGACACTAAGCATCTCACGAAGAGCTATCTGGCTGTGGCCTCTCAGCTTTCGTATCTCAAACGTAAATCTCTCTCTCTCTAACAGGCTGCCCTTGCCAACACACTTGAGATACACGGTTTACTTCAGAAACCTTCAGAAAATCTCCCGGAAATTATGGGCCAAACTGCGAATGCTCTTGGTGTCCCCCTTGCTGATGATAGTCTCATAAATATCAACAGACTCAATCGAACTGGATCAAATCCACAAGTCACTCAAAATTTAAGGAGCAGCAGAAATGTGCCACTATTTTTGAACAAAGAAAGAAGAACCATGACTTATCGACAAGCTCAATTGGTTGGCCTGAGCAGGAAAACAACATCCTCTACATTAGAGAAGCTCTCACTCAGTATTTTGGGCAGATATGTAAAGGAGCGCTCGAGCTGAGGAAGAACAAGAAAATCAAATATTTATGGATCAGTGGTGGGAAAATCTTCTGTAAAAATGAGGACGGCTCAAGGAGAGTTATGCTCGCCCACCTACAGGATCTCGACTTACTACAATAGCAACCATGATGTCCTCAGTTGAACTTCCACGGCGAGTCAACGGCAGTCACCGTATAGCCGTTTTCTTTGAATAGTTTTTTTGCTTTATCCCTTGTGGTAGTACTTTGTATATGCATAACTTCTATAGTCGGAACATTTTTCTTCCTCCTCCTTATTGTTGTTAAATTATATTTTAGTGCGATATATTTAATTAGTTCGAGTGAATATATATCTATGGTTTAAAGAGCTTTTATCTTTTGAAGGTGCATGTTCTAATTTTCCTTATACTAAATCAATAGTTTCGATTCATTTTTTTATTTTATTACCTCAAGGGCATGCTCTACGGTGACCACGTGACCAAACCAGTCCTCGGTTATGAAATGTTTTTTTGGTGTTCACCATGTACAAGAAGATCAGGAAGAGTACGAAATGAGTTTTCTATTCTGGCTCTGAACTTCTTTCTTTCTTTAATAAATGTTTTCTCATAATTGGTTAGTTGTATGTATCAAAAAATGTCTCAGAAAAAAATGCTCCTCTGGGAGTAGTCCAGCTTTTGATAGAAACTTTTTGCTGTAGAATTCAAATAAAAAAAAAGCACAGCTTCATTTTTCTTATTTTCATACGTAATTGTTTATTTTTTATGTCAACAATCGACATAATCAAGGAATGAGACAGGGACCGATGCTATGTTCGAAGTTTCAAAAAATCCAAAATTGTAAGAGGATTATTGCATTATTAAAAAAAACATTAAAACGCGAATATCTCGAAAGTGATCAATTTCTCGGGGACGGTGGCTCTAGTTTTTCGTAGTTTTGAAATAATATTTAGTAAAAAAAAAAATCGGACAGACCTAGAACTGCATACAGAATTTCCCTGGCTCATCCCGGTAGCATCATTGCAAACATGATTTATAGAGACTTTATAATATAAAATGAAATAACGTAAAAATATTAATGGAAGGACCGAATCCATTCCAAATCGGGCAGGTTTCACAATCAGAGTTCACACATGAAGGCATAGAATCTCTTGGCGGCGAAACATGTTATTTTTTAGAGAAAATTAGGCGACACGTATTTTTCCGTTTTGTGAACAATAAAAAAGCCTACGATGTTACAAGTATTTGAATTTTGACGTCTCTTTTTCCAAAAATATTAGTTTTTCTTCAGACTCATATAATTTTTGACCTAATTTTGATGACATAGATATCTTTTTGGATTCTGGTGGTGTTTACCGTTCTCTTCTCGGTTCTCTTACAAAATCTGTCGGAAATTTGTTTAAAGTTTAAAATTGAAAAAACTGGTGACGACTTGTTTGAAAATATAACAATTCGATTGAAGTTTTGCCAATTTTTTACTGTGCTTGTTTATTTATAAGGAATACATACTGTGAGTTTTATGCGGGCTGAATTATTTTTGTGGACAGGAGAAATTTATTTTTCTAAAATCCAGTTTTCGCATTTTTATGCGTTTTATTTATTTTTTAATGAATGCAGTAGTCCTCTGATTATTTTTGGTTTTCTTAAGTTCAAATATCGCTTCGGCTAGGAAACAGATTTATGAAAAAAAATTTCCAACATCATTTTGTGAATCAGTCAATTTTTTAACACAAAAAATGAATAATTACGTTGAAAAACGAGGAAAAATGAAATTGTGCTTATTTTAGTTAGAATGTTGATTCTGCAGCAAAAAGTATTATACAAAAGTTGGTCTTTGTGCTGAGTTGATGCATTCGTCTTTTGGTCTTATGATCAACCGTTGGTTTTGTTTTTCGGTTTGCATCTGCCAGAGCTCTCGCTGCATTATACACACCACAATTGATAGTCCAGAGGTCGGGTTCTTTGAAATAATTTTCACGAAGGTCGTCATCCAGTTCAGCCAGATCTTTGGGCTTGGAAGAAACCTGAATGTTGATGTTTCTCCGGGTCCTGAAGCATCGCTCTTCCTCGATTGAATGCCTGCTCGCGTTTGGTCTCAGTGTCGCATCACTTTCTCTGTTGCTGGCTTGATCCGGCTGCGGTTGAGTAGGCGCTTCGCACATATAACCCCTTTTCCAGGGTTCCTCGGCACGGTTTCGCAGACGTTTATGCGAAAAATGCAAGAGCTCCGGGTGTTTCGCGCACCGTAGAGTATGCAGTCGCGCCATGTAACCTTTTCGTTTAGGGGGGATACTGGTATCAAAGCACTCCAGCAGATAGTCCCTGAGTCGATCCGTCAACTCAAAAGTAATAAGATTCTGCTGGTCAATCACATTGACTTCCTCTTGATTGGCTTACCCAACTCTAGGATATTCAGCATTGTTGTCCGACCCAATGTCTCAAACGGTAACTCTGAGATAGCGGGCGACCTCTCAGAGTATGCAAACTTATCATTACATGGGGGCTCTACAAGGATGGACGTAACCTTTTCCCTAGCTGCCTGTGGGTACAAAAATTATAACAACAAACATATTTGTAGTAAGTGCAGTTCAAAAAAATCGAACGCGCAGGGCTCACGACAATGGGTCGGACGAAAATGCCGACTATCCTAGAGTTGGGAGAGCCAATCAAGACGGAGTCAATGTGATTGACCAGCAGGATCTCATTACCTTTACGTAGATGGATCGACTCAGGGACGACCTGCTGGAGTGCTATGGTACCAGTATGGCCCCTGAACGAAAAGGTTACATGGCGCGACTGAGACCAGCCGCGAGCAGGCATACAATCGAGGAAGAGCGATGCTTCAGGACCCGGAGAAACATTAACATTCAGGTGTCTCTCAAGCACAAAGATCTAGCTCAACTGGATGACGAGATTTGTGAAGATTATTCCAAAGAACCCGACCTCTGGACTATCAATTGTAGTGTGTATAATGCAGCGAGAGCTTTGACAGATGCCGGCCGTAAAACAAAATCAACAGTTGATCATAAGACCAAAAGACGAATGCATCAACTCAGCGCAAAGATAGGCTGGGCAAGGCAGTACGCTTCCCGCATTCAGTGTGTGATTGACTACATAACATCTGGTAGAACTTTCTCATTCATTTTCGTCAAAAATGGGATTAATTAAGTTATTGATTTGAAGATAAAAAATAATAATTAAAAAATGTCTCACTTTCGTTCCTTGTTTATTTATATAAAAAATAGAAAATAGCAAAAATTGAAAAATCAAATCCATAGACGCTCTTGTGCAATTATCTCTGATCACTTCTAAGCAAAAAAAAAATTGAAAATCTGTTGAGAATTGTAGGCTGTAGGTGATTTTGAATAGTAAATTCTCGATCCAGCCCACTGCGTCGGCGGACCTATTGTTTCGGCAGAGTCGAGCTCTGGCCGTACAGTCTTGTTCAAAAAGACGCAAGGCTTGCACTGCGAACCGTCTGTAGTATCCATCCTCGCGATACATATTATGGATTTATCATGGCCCTCACATCTCGACAAGGGCCCCCTGGCCATAACATTTTTCAGCCACCCTTTTGTGGGGGCCATGGGATTTATGCCAACAATTTAAAATTATTTTACTATTTCTTCCTTTTTTTGTTTAAATGTAAATGATTTCATATTATGGAAACGGGAATTGAAATTCCATTTTTTGTAATTCATTACTTTAGAATTTATCGATGTTATTATCGCCGTTATTATGATCGCCGCTATAAACCAGTCGCCACTAATATGTCTGTATACTCTAATAGGTCCCCGAGAAAAATTTAGTTGATTTTAATTAGTGTCGTGATATATTTCTTTTCCATCTTAATTTTTTAATTTTTTATATAGAGGCACTAAGCTCATGATTCGTTCCAATCTGCAGGGTTTGCTTATGAATATTTTCAGAATTCTTTCAATTGGGTCTAAATAATTTTGCGTCAATTTCTTGAAAGAAATATTTTTATTTAAAATAAAAAAGAATTAATTAAATATTAGCAATGTTATAAATAAATTAAAAATTTTGGATTGTTTATTTTCCTATTTGGAAAAGGTAATAATCTAAATAGATTGGTTTCAGAATCACCCATAAATAATATTTTTTTTTAAACATGCAATGAATTATTTATAATAACTTGGATACATTCTAAATGAATGAATTAAAAAATAATGCAATTTTAATTCCCGTATCCATAATATGAAATAATTTACATTTAATCCAAAAAAAGAATGAAATAGTATAATAATTTTTAATTGTTAACATAAATCCATAATATGTAGTCCTGCAACCTTGTGGTAGCTTTTACCCCACTAAGCTACTAGAGAGATCAAAGGCAGATGCTTTTTCCAGATATACGCTTTTCATAGCAAGGAGTTATGTTTTGAAAACAAGTTAAATTAGATGGAATCTGTATTATAGCTAAAAACTCTTTTTATTATTTAAACAAGAATATTTTTGCCGATTATCAATGGTCGCGCATAAAGAATCTCTACAAAAATATCTCTCTTACTCTAGTACGAGAATCACATACAAGCTGAACATCTTACTCAATCTGCACATTGGGCAGTCCAAATGTATTTAATTGTTAATCATAAAAATCATACCATTATTTAAAAAATAGAGTTTCTACGGAATTCGAATTTCTAAGGTATTTTCTAAAAGAGGCTACAATGCTAGGTATAAATTTGAAGATTCCTTGCTTTAGAAAATATTCGTATTCTCTGGTGTTCAGGTGAATTTACTACCTGTTATTTTCTTATAATCGGTTTCACCAGATGATCGATTTATAGGGTTTTCCCATCAACCCAAAATTATAAGTCAAAATACGATCATTATTTTATGATAGGTAATCAAATGCACAACAGGTAATCAGGTAATTATCTGAGTCACATGTACACAGTGCTACTGGGTTTATGATCTGTCGCTCAGGTGCTCCCGCCTAAATCCAACGACAGTCCTGTGAGAGCACGTCCGCAGCTAATCGCCTGGGCTAAGGAATGCTCAAGCGCTCTGAGGTTTCTCCTATGGGATGCTGCATTTCGTGAGCATCTCACAGGAGCTATTTATGTTGCCTATGCTCAGGCTGCCTCGTAACTCGTAGGTAACTCGTTATGTCCTTGTTTCTGTCAAAAATCCACCCAAGCCCAACGAGATAGAGACTTTTTGGACAGAGGTATACAAGATCCCGAAAACACTAGAGTTGAAAGAAGATACCGACAATATCATCCGCTTCAAGGAGTTTTGCGACAACCTCATAACATCTGAGAAGGAATGTCCATCAATCACTGCTAAAGAGGTGAAAAAGCACTCAGGGGCACGAAGAACTTTTCCGCTGCAGGACCAGATGGTATCAAGAACTTCTGGTGGAAGAAGTTTACTTCTACATACCAAACTCTGGCCCGCCTATTCACCTCTTATTTAAAGACGGAAACGCCCATTCGGCAGTGGCTGGTGTTAGGAAGCACTTTACTCCTACCAAAAAAAAGCAACTTGTCCAACCCAGAGAATTACAGACCAATAACTTATTTGAACACACTGTATAAAATCTTTACAGCTGTCCTAAACAACAGGATTGTTCGGAGAATTGAGCCTGTGTAGAGAGAGATGTAAGAATAACGTGGCTAGAAAAAAGGTGTAGCAGGCTGCTGAGAGAACCTACTAATTGACAGGTGCGTCTCCAAAGACGAAAGCAGCCTATCAGCGCGTTCTGTAAATGGCCTCTGTAACTCAGTACAATAATTCTTCTAAAAATTATCTGAACTAAGTCAAAATTTGCATTCCTTGCAAAAATCCCCTGTTTCGAATCAAAATCATATTTCATTGAAAAAATTCCCTGTTCCAAGTGAAAGTTGCAATTGTATTAAAAAATTCCTTGTTCCAGATCTAAATTAAGATTTTTTCGGAAAATTCTCTGATTTAATTAAAAATTTTATTATTTATCAAGCTTAGGAAAATTTCCTGTTCGAACTTAGGATTCATTCTTATCAAAAAATTTCATGTTTTAAATCAGGATCATAATTCTTTACGAATATATCCCGACGCAACTAAATTTTTTTTTTAATTTACGG